>BMAO01030408.1:0-156423 GCA_019973975.1 Trichonephila clavata
TCGATCCTTTTACGACCACCCCTATCATTCTCCGATTGCACCAATGACGACTGCGCATCATCTGACGCTGATTGATGTCACTGCACCATGATCACTACTAGTGTTACTTTCCGACTCGGCAACACTGTCTTCTCTTTGATGGTAAATTCTCACCTGGTCCACATTAACCGTTATTCTTTTACCAAATTTTAATATTACTAAATTATATTATTTTTTACACTCAGAACTTTATATGGCCTTCAAACTTGGCATAAATTTACCTACTATTTTTTTACATTTTGAACTTAACGGGTGAGTTTGAACTAATACTAGATCACCAACGTTCACATTATTTTCACGCCTCTTTTTATTATAATATTTCGCCCACTTCTCTTGCTGGCGCTTTGTATGAACTCTAGCCTCCTCAAACCACCTTTCTATGTTCCCACAAACTAAATCTGATCCATCAGTTACCATAACTAATTTCTGAAAAGGGGTGATTAAATTTCGACCTAAAAATAATTCTGCCGGTGTTTTACCCGTTGTCTCATGTACTGCTGTCCTAATCGCATAACCGAACTCTGCAGAAATTGATCCCAGTTAGTGTGATTATCCGCGACAAAACTCGAAATCATTTTTAAAAGAGTGCGATTAACTCTTTCTGTTTGATTAGCTTGTGGACGATATACCACAGTTTTAACGTGTTTTATGTGCAATCTGCGACATACTTGCTCAAAACTTCGGATAATCATTTGGGGCCGTTGTCTGTGACCAATTTAACAGGAGCTCCATAACGCGCAATATAATTCTCAAAAAAGCATTGGCAATTGCTTTAGCCGAAGCTTTCCTTAAGGGAACTATTTCAACCCATTTAGAAAAATTATCTGTAATTACTAAAATAAATCTATAGCGTTCTGGACTAGTTGCAGGGTATGGGCCTAACAAATCTAAAGACACGATTTCATTCGGAAAATTCGTTATTATGGAATTAATTGACCAGCTGGTAATCCGTTTTTATAATTAATTTTTTGGCATTGGTCGCAGGTTGCCTACATATTTATAAATGTATTTCCTCATGTATGGAAAATAACACGCGTCCTTTAATTTTAAGTAGGTTTTCTTTTTGCCTAAATGACCTGCCATAGGCGAGTCATGAAATTCTCGCATAACATCTTTACGTAATGTTTTGGGTATAAATACCCTTAATTCACCTAGTGTGGTTGTATACTTTGCATAATATAACAAACCGTCAACGATTTTAAAGTCATTGGACCAACTTCTGCAGATCGATTCATTAACAGAACTATCGTCCGGATTTTCCAAAAACCTCATTATATGCCCTAGCTCCGGGTCATTTCTCTGTTCCTCTCTTAACTGTTCTCTAGAAGATAATACTAACGATCTAATCACCGCACAAGACACTTTTGGTTCCTCATTACTTTCTAACGGGTTTCTAGACAACATATCAGCCACTAAATTTTGCGTACCTGGGCGATGTTCCCATTCTACATTAAATTTCGCCAACTTTAGTTTTGCCCTGCCTTTAGCTTAGTCCTTAATAAATCTATCCGTACCGGTTCGTCCGAAATTGCCAATTTCTCAATTTGCGAATCCGGAATGACCAACGATTTTTTAACAAAATCAAAAGTAATCCTTGCATGTGACATAAAATCCACACCTATGATGCATGGATCTTGCATCTCAGCAATCACATGAAATTTCCATAATTTCGAAAATTCTCTTATTTTAATTTTCAACTCAACTGTGCCTAAATTTTTGCACTGTGACCTTTGAGCTGTAACTACTTCAGCTAACGATTTTTTTAAAGGACAGAAAGAAAAATATGACCGGTACGTTTTTTCTGAAATAAATGACTTTTCCGCACCTGTATCCCAGAGCGCTTTTAAAAAAGTATCATTCAACAAAATCGGCACATACGGAAGTTCAACTGGTGATAATCTCAATGAATTAAGTCTAATTCTATTAGGAGGATTTGACTCAATACGATCTCTTTGAGAGTTTAAATTGGCATTTCTTTGCCTTTCGCTGTTGCAATCAACACGCCTCCAATTCTGTTTTGCTGAATCATCATTAGGACCCTTCCTAACCACCATCCTACGGTTCTGATACCGGTCTGTTCTCTGATTTGGCTGATTGTATCGATTTCCACCCTCGAATCCTTGATTTTGATAATTACGACGAGAAAAATTATTCGCACCCCTGCCTAGTCCTCTTTGATCATTTTGACTATTTCCGACCCCAGTATCTCTCCAATTTCTATTATTCCTTCTTTCCTCAGGATTCCTACTCACATCCCAACTTCGTCTAGCAAAATTATTACTCGAACCCTGGTTTTCCCTGCAGTTATGACGTTCCTCATACCGATCTACCAACTCTATCAATTGAGTTTTCGTTGTGGGGTTTCGAACTTCTAAATAATCCATTATTTGGGGTTCTAGTCGCATTACTATGTGATCAATCAATTTTAACTCATCATAATTCAAACTTAGCGTTTTATGTATTTTCAACAACTGAAAAATAAAGTCTGACGGGGCTTGACCTCTCCGTTGTTTTGACGAAAAAAACTGAGCTTCTAGCTCTGATTTATTCCGTATTACCGGAAAACTATCTGATAATTTCTTTTTAAGTGTTGCAAATGCAGTCGCTTCTTCATTTACACACTCGAAGCTGACGACCTCATACCAGTCTAACGCTCTCCCAATTAAATGACCTTTTAAATATGCACAAGATAGATTCGCCGGTATTTCATAGTAAGCTATATTATCATCGATATTATTGATAAACTCAGAGACATTTTCTTTACCCGAAAAAAATAACTCCGGCAAAACTCTAAATCCTGCACCTGCTCTTAATTCCGGTATTTCGTTTGTGCACCAGTGTCGTAGTCTCCCACTATCCCCAGAGTTATTAGTTACCCTTTGCATATTATCTATGTTTGGATATGTAGGATTCATAATTAATGACTACTCAAATAATAAATCACTTATTTATTATTTCCTTAGGATAGAAATTCACAATTAATAATCAACTTTAAGAACAATAAATTATCATGGAGTGCTATCAGAATTCAATTATGGAGGACGGAATACTAACTGATATCACGAGGGGAACAACACGTACAATCAAACTACAAATATTACTGACCTGAAATCTTCTTCGGAAGGAACTCGGAAACTAGTAGAATTTATGAAGAGGCTGCAATCCAAGATATCTTCAATTACGCTTGAACCCAGTTAATGAATCTTTTTCAATAATCTTCTTCCCACTATCAAACTTCACTTCATTAAACTAAACTCTTAGAAACACCTTCTTAAGCAACCACGTAGTTTACTTTTCAATCCCAAACACGGAGTTCTACTCTATCAAACCACTTAGTCATCCTCAACTCTTCATTTCATTTCTCCCTTTTATATCTCTTTCGAACTCGCTAAACCCGAAACTATCTTATTTGCATAAGTCACACTTTCAGCTCTCAGTGGGGATTGGTCAAAATAAATACAATTTAAAAGACTTTGAGAGAAGGTTAGTGAAACGCGTAAGCACCCGTCACAATTGTGTGTGTTAAGAAATGCTTAGAATGCTAATTTCAGGTTATTTGATAACAGAAAATGTACATTTTCTTTCTTTTAAAAAACGAAAGTAGATTTTATTTCTTTTGAAAACGAAAGTAGATTTTCTTTTTTTAAAACCTAAACTAGGTCCACAGTTGTGATTTAAAACCAGTGTTTATGAATAAGTTATGATTTATCTTGTCAAATAAGAATGAAAAATCTTTATAGTAAGTGTTAGCTGTTGGTATAGTACCAGAGTTGAGTAAATCTTGTGATCCACACTGTTTGATAGTGCAGTACTAGGTAAGCATTGTGACTATTGTGTTGGTACTACATTGCACGTGCATATTGTTGAAAAGTGAACATAATCATATTACGTATAACATATTTGTGATTAATATCTCTTTAACGAGGTATGAGCCAATTAAATTCTAATTGTGTTTGAAAGGATAAAATTCACTGACTTGTGCATTAAGTCATTGCCTAACGCGCAGTCTAAATTTAACCTTGTTTTTTTTTTAAATCTTAAAAGTTGTTAGGGTGTAATTAAAAAGATTATAAACACCAGTGGTGTGCATAACAGTGCATAGTTCTTGTTTGTTATGGTAGATATTATTTTTCAATATAAAGGTAGTGTCTTTGAATGTTAGTATTGGATTTCTTTTTGTTTTTTCCAATTATAAAAGTCAGTATTGATAATTTTTTAGAAGCTAATTATTACTAGTGCCTCATTAAGTACCGAACTCTTTCGTAATGGCATTTTTAGCGAAAGGTAAAAAGGCGGATCTGGTGAACGTCTGTGAAGAACTCGGTGAAAATGTTCCACCGAACAGCAGAGTTCCCGACATTAAGCACATAATTCTTGAAAGTAAGAATTTTAACGAAGAGGCAGTCCGAATTATGTTGGATAGAATAATCGGAGAAAGACTTGAAGAAGCAGAAGCTGAGCGTCAGCAACTTGAACATGAAGCTGAGCGGCAACGACTTGAACGTGAAGCTGAACAGCAACGACGTGAAGCTGGACGTGAAGCTGAGCAGCAACGACTTGAACGTGAAGCTGAGCAGCGACGACTTGAACGTGAAGCTGAGGCTGAGCAGCGGCAAATTGAATTACAACGTTTAGAGATCCGACGTTTAGAATTGCAGGCAGCCCCAGCAGCCACGACGCCCCCTGGAAGAACTGAGGAGATTCATCATAAGATCCCTTTGGCACAAATCACGCCTAAGTTTGATGAGAAGAAAGATGAGATGAGTCTTTTTCTCGTCAACTTTGAGAGGCGAGCTGAGATGGCCAGAGTACCAAGAGAAGAATGGGTAGTTTACCTACTCCATGTGATGCCTCCGGAGATCTCTAACATGTTGGCGAGGGAGACAGCTGAAAACGCGAATAACTACGACTATGTTAAGGAGCTGGTTTTGAAAAAGTACAAGTTGTCTGCAGAAAAACTTAAAACTCTATTTTACAGACATCAAAAGGACCCTGAAAAGACTTGGCGTAGTTTCGCCCACGAATTAAGTTGCTACTTTAGGGAATGGATTTCTACTCTAGAGATAACCACTTTTGAAGGCTTAGTAAACCTACTTATTGCTGAGCGAATAAAGGCAAAAGCTCCTGAGGTATTAAAGATCATTTTTTTGGAGAGTGGCTCGAATTGAAACAGCCTGAAGAACTCGCCAATAAATTCGACGAATTTGAAAGCTTAAAAGATAGCTTAAGAAATAACCACCATGGTAGGAAACAGAATGAGAGTCGTCCCAGTCATAACGACAAATCAAGGTTCCAAGATAATCGCAGAAAACTTAGCGACAACCATGCAAGGTTTAGAGACAACCGTGGAAAATATAATGACAACCATGGTAGATCTACAGAGAATCACACGAGATTCTACGATAAACGTCAAACAAAGACTGAACCGGGAGGCAGAGGTTCCATGCCAGCCCAAAGCAAGACTTCTGGACAGAAGAATTTTCGTTGCTATGAGTGCGATTCTCCTGACCACCTAAGAAATGCATGTCCCGAATTAAGAAGAAGTCAAGGGAATGAGATCAACACGCACTCTGACACGCATCCTGTTCACATCGTCAATGAAGTACCAGAAGAAGCAATAGAATATCCAGATGTAGATTTGCAGAAGTTTACAAGACAGGTCAAGATAGGAGACTTTGTCGTCACAGCCTTATTGGATACAGGCAGTGTACGCAACCTCATACGTTTTGACGTCTACAAGAGGATGAATCCAAAAACTAAACTTTGGAGAGAATCAACGGTCCTGACCGGACTTGGTTAGGGACAAGTTAAAACACTTGGATCCTTCAGACATGTTGCGGAGATAGACGGACACGTTTGCCGTCTAGACTTTCAAGTTGTCCATAGCGCAGCTCTTAAGTTTGAGGCAATCATTGGGTCAGCATTCCTCGCCCATGCTCCCTGTCCTTTTCATGAAGAAAGGTGAAACCAGAATCTCCAGATTGGATTTTCAACATTTCGAAGAAAGAAGAGCAAGACGCGTTGGAGAAACTTAGACTCCAACAGAAAACATTTGGAAACCCAGTCCGGATAATCACCGACAGAGGAGCAGCGTTCACATCGAACAGCTTCAAAGAGTACTGTGAAAAAGAAAATATCCTGCATCTGCAAATTGCAACAGGAGTACCACGTGGGAATGGTCAAGTCGAACGAGTTCATAGAATCCTAATTCCAGCACTGACCAAGCTTACCCTTGAAGACCCCACGAAGTGGTTCAAGCACGTGCCAGAAGCACAAAGAATTTTGAATGACACCATCTGTCGTAGCACTAAGTTTACACCATTCGAACTTCTGACAGGTGTAAAGATGAGAAGCAGCGAAGACATCGCCATAAGAGAAATCCTTATCGAAGAGATGTTCAAAGAATTCAACGATCAAAGAAACAAGCTTAGATCAGAAGCTGTTAAAAACATTCTCAAAATCCAAGATGAAAATAGGAAGCAGCACAACAAGAAGTGTAAGGAAGCTACCGAATACAAGATCGGTGACATCGTGGCCATCCAACGAACTCAGTTTGGAACTGGTCTAAAGCTTAGACCCAAATTTTTCGGACCATATGAAGTGACTCAGGTCAACGGCAAAGGAAGATACGAGGTATCCAAGATAGGGAATCATGCAGGCCCAAACCAAACGACAACAGCTGTCGACCTAATGAAACCTTTTGGATAGGCATTTTGTTTGTTCCCTTAGTAATTTTCCTTTGGCATTTTTCTACGTGTGTTATTTTTATGGCTCATATTTCCACATACTTCTACTGTGCATTTATTTTTAAGTGTTTAATTTGTGAACTTTTTTTTTTTTTATAATTTGAAGTGTTTATCATTTGTGATTTATTGTATTTCTTTTCAAATTGCTTCATAGTGTATTTTTATGTCAGTGTTATTTTTGAATGTAATTTGATTGTAAGCATTACAGGATGCTTCCGTTCTAAATTGTTTTTATACTCGCGTTCGCTGAGGACAGCGACATGTCAGGACGGCCGAGTTGTGGGATTTGAAGAAGGAAAGGAAGTATCACTCTTTTTCTTCTTTCCAGCCGGCCGAAATGATTGACACTCAAACTTTTCTTTTTATTCAAGGATTATTTATTTTTTCATATCCGTTCGAAGCGCCTGTAGTGCGAGCCGCTGATTGGCTGTCTTTTTTTTATGCAATTGCATGATTTCGAAATGAAATAGTTTAGTCAGTCTGTGTTCTGGCTCACGGCATGTAGCCGACGGCTGTGTTGTTTAGCTCTTTAAATGAATGTAAATTGTCCCCTAGATGTTAAAACCAAATAAAATGTTTTTGTTAAACATTTTTGAGAAGTTATTTCTCATGAACTCACATTAATATAAAATTGTACTTGTTTAATCTTTAAATAATATATGCCAATCCAATGAAATACAATAGTCTTATATATAACATTTCCATAGCAATAAAATGGGAATTTATTACGTATTTTCTTACAAGACATTCAACTTCCGAATATACCATTCAAAGTCAATACAAACAACTATCAATGAAAAATATTTGTTACAAATATGATTGATACCAATATATTTAGACTATTATTTACGGGGGGGGGGGGTATCAAATTTAAGATTATTCGGATTGTGACAAGACTTTAAGTTTTATACATTTTTTCAAGGACCATTAATGTTTGCGTTTTGAAAAACACAATTTACAACCGTTAATCTTTCTCATTAAAACAAATAACAACGTTCGTCTAATGAAAAGTAATAGAACTTTACCAGTGACATTGGTTTAAATTTTTTTTCCTTCAAATAAAACAATTCTGAATTTTAAAATATCCTCTTCTATTCGCCGGCAGTTTTCGCTTTTTTAACGTGCATACGGTTTGATTCTAAAATGAGACCAACTTTGAAAAATTAAAATGGTATATTAAAAAACTTTTTTTTTTGTATGACAATATATGAACGGAAGTAATGCATATAGATAACGAACACAAAAAATGAGGCAAAATGAGAAACCTTTGTTTACTTACATCTTCGCACAAAATGCTCCTTCACAGTATGTTATAAGTACTCAATATTATCAAATAGTAAAACAATCTTGGCAGTGCCGATAGTGATTGACGAATAATTCAAATGTTTGTCAAGCTAAAAAACGCATTGCAAGTAAGCGATTTCCCTTTACGTATAGTATGATGCAGATGACTCTTGAAGCAGCATTCTTTGCAGTTGGGCATCGCAGTTCAACTAACCAGACGTGCGCGTGGAAGATTATGCACACGTTTTCAAAATATCAACTATTTTTAGATTAGTATTACCTGATTTTCACAAGTAAAATGGCGCTGCCTGTCAAGGGAGACGTTGAATATAATGGAGCAAGATGAAAATAATTTTTGGTTGCCTTATAACCATAGATGAATATTGGATCTATCGATGTGTTCCATAGTTTAAGAGCGTTTTCGAAATTTTACAAATCTGCTTTATCCGACAGATGGCGTTGTTTGCAACTCGGATGACGTCATAAAGATAACTTTTGTTTTCTGGAAACCTATCGTTACTATAGCAACGGGGTGTGGTTTAGAAATGATTGACAGATGTAGTCGGTATGAGAGCGCATGCGCTCTTTGAAGAACCAGATCAAAGCCAGAAAAAACGTGTCAGCAAACGGGGAGGGGGGTGAGGAAAGAATGGGAAATTAGTTTTCTACAAATAGTTTCAACGTTTGAATAAGGTTCTGTCACTGCCGCACAAAATTGGGTGCGGAGACATTTTTTTTTTGAAAGCCGTGGTAGTGGATAGGTATCAAAATGTGCATTGCATTTCTAAGTATATATAGTTCTGGAATCTACTCAAAAATACATTTTTCTGCAGAAATGATGAGGCTAATCAGTCTAGATTTGTCGGAAAACATAGGATATATTTGCTTAATTTGGGTATAATTATTATGTGAGTTTTTCCCATTCATATGGAAAATAATTTAGTGTAATGCACTTGATATTTTGTCACATGAATTATTGTATTTCTGGGTAGGCCTTTGAGTACAACATTTTTGAGGTAATTCTATTGTAGAATTTTACTGTTTCCTAGTTTCGGATGACATTTATCCCTTTTTGTGGAAATTGGTATTGTAGTTTAGAAATCATGTAATTAATTTCAACTTTTCTATAAAATCATCGTTATAAGGCTCCGGATTTTTAGGGAAAAAACGTTCAAATTGTCTCTTGACAAATACGTCTACATTGTCTTAGGTATCATAAGCAATGCCCATAAGATTAAGAAGGGAAACGAAATATGGGTGGGGGTTTTAATTTTTCGACGAAGAATTTGGTAGATCTTTATTTGAAATTTAGAAAAGGTATTTTTTTTTCGAGTTTTAGGGGATATATTTGTTTTATCTATCTTTGTTACCTTTATTTATTTATCAATCTAATTCTCTTTGTTTGATAGAAATATGCAAAATTTTAAAAAGTTTCTTTCTGCTCATATCTCTTAGATACAAATTGTATTTGAAATTGTCATAGAAGGATGCTTATTATGGAAATAAAGTTTCGATTTGAATCTTTAAAAAGAAAATGTGTCATTTTTCTTAGAAAATATTAACTAGAGCACTTTTTTGTCAGTCCTTTTTTAACAGCATTCCATTTCTTGTTTTACAAATTAATGCTATTTCCAATCAGGGGCATAGTTACCGCGTATCAATGATACGGGGCCCCAAGCTTTGAGGGCTGGCACCCAAACGTGTAAGCAAAAAATCGCAGGGGTGGCCTTAGAGAGTGCCCTCAAGCATGATACAGGGTCCACTCAGGACCAGCTCCGCCAGTGTTTTCAATACTCATGAAAATGTGACACAAATTTCACAGCCTTCAATTAAATTATTATATTCATTGAATTAATTTTCAAGCTAAGATTCCTTTTTTTATTTCCTACGTGCAACGTTTTCAGAATATTTATTGTATATAGTCTGCGTTTGTACTCTCATAATGTTATTTTTAGTGTGGCCGATTATAAGCGGAGATAAAATCGGTGCATTTTTGTGATCGGCTCTTTTATTTTGAATTTTTACTGCTTTGAACTTCTTTTCTAGTGACACGATTGCGATGCTTAAATTTCCCAGAGGAGCGGTGTGGAGAACAGTAGTTCGCTTTTGAAATCTGATGTTGCTATCTATTTTTTCATGAAATTATCTTAATAAGACTCATGATTTACAGAGGAAGTTTTCAGTGAATTCGCAAGCATGTTTATGATTGTTGTCTTGGATATCAAAAATAAAGTCCATTGGGCTAAGAAGAGGGAAGGGATTTTAAATTTTTTGAAGAAAAATTTAGTATATCTTCAGTTGGGACTTGAGGAAAAATATAATTTCCGAAGTTTTATTTTTGTAGAGAGTAGTGGAGGGAGACGATATATATATATATATATATATATATATATACGTGTATATGTGAATATATATATATATATATACGTGTATATATGAATATATATATATAGTGTAATAAAAATGGAAGAAACCAAAAAAGTCAACGGACTAAAAAGGATATCTATTATGATTTCTAAAGCTGTTACTGAATTAAGACCAGCAAATTTGGGCTATATATCTATCTATATATATAAAGGAGAAAAGCGACTCACTGTCTAACTGACTAATCACGATATTTCCGGAACTATTCAACCTACAGATATGAAAATTGGTTTTTAAACTATTAGACGTACAGTCTTGAAATTTGGTAAAAGATTCCTTTCGCAGAGTAGAGAACCGCTACAAAATGGATTTCGCGAAAATTAAACCACAAGTTTCATTTCGGGGGATTAAGGGGCGTAATGGATATAAATATTTCCGTTTTTTAAACTATTATACCTACCTGCTTGAAAATTGGTGGGCATGTTCCTTTCATGGAACAGAGTTCCATTAAAACGAAACATTAAAACGAAAATAAACCCCAAGGAGGGTTGCGAGAGGTCACGGGGAATTATGGGGAAAAAATCCCGTTTTTGAATTGTTAGACCCACATACTTGAAATTGGTTAAGCATGTTTCTTTTGTTAAATAGGGATTTACTAAGAATGTATTTTAGGAAATCAACTCCTGGGGGAGCATGGGGTTACTGGCGTGTATTGACACAAAAAAATTTCCTTTTTTCGAAATACAAGGTCTATAATAGTGGAATTTGGTTTGAATTTTCCATTTGTTAAATTGAAATCCGCTAAGAACAGTTATATTGGAGAACGTTTCTCAACGGAATTACGGTAGGAATTGATAATAAAAACTTCGTTTTTACTCTATTAGACTTAGACTTAAAATTTGTCTTGCATGCTTGCTTTATGGAGTAGAGTTCCACCAAAAATTGGTTACGCGGAAATCCACTTGGGTATAGGGTACGAAGGTACAAACATCCTTCTATACTTCAATTTTTAAAATTTTTAGAAAATACAAATTAGAAGTCCTGTTCTTTTTTTATATCAAGAGTCGAGAGTTACAGGTATATATATATATCTATATAAACAGTATATTTTTATAAAACGTCATGAAATACCCAGCGAAGCGGGCGGGTAACGGTTAGTATATATATATATATATGTGTGTGTGTGTGTTTTGTAGCAATTTTTAAATTCCATTTTTTTTTCTCCTTGATCTTTATATCTATGGTTGGGCATGGTACGCTCTTGAAAATATAACGGATTGCTTTAAATATCTTACTAGTTTGAGTAGTGATGTTAATGCTACACAGTGCCCGTTTTAAAGACAGTAATATTGAAAGTAATTTGTGTTTTCTTTTTAGATTATATTATTAAATTTATTCTTCAAATAAAAAATTTTTTATCGGTCTTAATTTTAAAAATTACAAATTTTTCTTGTAAAATACTCAATTTTTTAAGTTTTTTAGTTATTTTCAGTGATTTCTGTTTCTTAAGATTATTGAGAACAAAAGTTAGTATGGATTTGAACATTTCAAACTAATATTCCCTACTAAAAATTCCTTGTTGAATTTTAATAATTATTTTTACAGCTATGGAAAAAATATCAAATTTTTTAAAACTATTAATTTAAGATTTTTAGAAAAAATAACTAGTGCTCTCAGACCGAAATCCATACTAACTTTTAAAGAACATATATATATATATATATATATAAATTCTACAAAAAATTTTCAATATTATCTTGAACAGAAAAAATCCTTGGGAGAAACATATCCTCAAAGTTGAAAAGTCTGAGAAAAACACAGTTAGTTTCTAAAGGCATAAAACAAAAATTAATAATGCCTCTAAAGATCTAATTAAAAAAAAATGTTTTTATCCAAATTATGTACACTGTATCAAAACACTACTTTAATTAAATATGTTATATGAGGTTATATTTTTTTTATATTTAAAATATGTTTTACATAAAATTGATAGCATTTGTTATATATATACGATGACAGAGAATACTCAGCCTAATCTTATCATGATGCTTTCAAAAAAGTTTTGAAACACTTATAAAAATAATAATGATACAAACTGAAATTAGAAACCCCCAGGTTTGTACGTATAACATCTAATTTTTTCTCAGTTTTAAGTCGGTGCAATTTAAAAAGTTTGATTTTTATTATATGACTTGAAATTATTTTACTACAGTGTTATAATACATTTTGTAATATCATAGATAAATTCAGTTATATTTGTGTATACGGAATACTTGAACTCAATAAAGTCTCATTGTAGTATCAGCTGAAAAAAGGCTGAATTTAAGTCATATAATTTTCAGTAGTATTCCACCTCTTCCAAATATTGTCTTTTAGTAACACAAGAATGTTTTGAGCCCGGCAATTTCTCAATAGGAAAAAATTAATGAAAGCAAAAAAAAGCTTCTAAGGTTTTTAACTATGTGTAAAAACACAAATATTGCTCTTTAAAAATTAAAAACCTCGAAACATAACTGAACAGAAACGATTTTAGTAGTAAAAGTAAGAGTTAATAGCCATTGCACTGAACGAACCGATTATTCTCCCAAATAACTCTCTTTATATACAAAAAAAATTTCATGATGCTGTAAAAAATTTATTTCAAGTCCACTTCTAAATTATACCTTCTAAAAAGTCCAGTTGAGGTAGGGATTCTTGGGAGCTTCCCAAATCGAATAACAAAAACTAAACTTTCGTAACATCGAGAATTATTTTGAAGGTTGTCGAATTTTAGATATCCATAATAATAATGTTTACGATAAATTTTACATCTCGCCATATTGACATCAATAGGAGTATTGTAAAGTTTTCATATGCAAGAGTATATTTTTTTAATTCTTGATTATTTTAGGGCCCCGGTGCATAGCATCCATTGACCACTCCCTGCAGAAATTAGCTTTAAGAGCTTTCAGTCTGGTTGAAATGACAATTCTACAAATGTTTCACTCACTAAGAAAGTATACACCCCACAATAACCCCCTTTTTTCAGTCCCAAAATAGATTCCAATCGCCTCTCCCTGAAATAAACAGCTATCCTATTCATGTGTTTCCCCCACCCTCCTCAACCATATCTCAAGGTCACTTGACCGTTTCATCTTGGAAACAAATTGTCAGAACTTCCTTCTTTCATTCCAATGAAGAGGGTCCCGTCCCTAACAATGACGTGATCTCATGACGTAGTCTAGGGTTACTTTAATTCTCTTACCCCTCCCCCTTTCAAATAAAAAAAAGCAGAATTAGTGTTTCTGAAGTGATTAAAATCATTATTCATGTAGCAAAATATTCTTTTTCATAAAATAAAGTATTCTTAATGTGTATTTAAGCAGTTTATGCTCAATTTTCTTCTAAAGTAATGTTTTAAAAGTTTTGTACGTAGATTGCATACACGTGGCGCCATCTGCAGTCATTACAATAAAGCTTGCCAAACATGGCGTCCGAGCATTTTGGAACCAAAGATATATGTATTTTTCGTAATTTAAAAATTTTCTAGACCATTTCTGACATTTTTACATTTTAAGGTGGATTTATATGAGTAATTTACGTTCTCAACAAAAGTTTCATATCCAAATAATGTGATTTCATTAAGTTAAAGTACCCTGACCTTTTCAGTACATTTAGAAGTCCACCTTAAAGGAGTAAAAGCACCTCTACCCAGGGACGTCTTAAGACTTTTTGAGGCCCTGGGCCCCTGAACAAATGTGTCTCCCCTATGACCCTTAAAACCAGATAGTGCACAGCATAACACGTTGTCAAATGCTCGTACAGACAGTAACCCGAAACACACAAATGTTGATGATTTACAATCGCACAAATCGCGCGCGCGCGACAGTCCTCTTTGACTTAATGAGTAATGATAGTATATGGCATAGGTTTCCAACCTTTTTTGAACTGGCGCACCCTTTTCAAGTGATACTTCGATACCTCCTCCCTCCTTTACCTGTTTTATATGTATGAAATATTTCATGTGACATTGGACGAGATATGAAAAGTTTTAATTTAACCCCATCAAAAATTTACTATATCATTCAATTTAATGTAGGTCTGAATGTAATGTAATCTAAGTTTTTCATCCACTTCCCGAAATATGTGAATTTTTGCGCCCTGTGATAGAAAGGATTTAAATACATACAATCTACAAAAGATAACGAGTATTAAAGGTTACTTTTGTTAGTGCATAATCAGGGTGGGTTTTTTTTTGGTAATTTTTAGACTATATTTGGTTAATCTGCCCACGTCCCTGCGTGCCATCTCAACGACCCCTAAAAGCCCACAAGGGGGTGTTATCGCCCACGTTCAGAAATAAGGTATAT
The DNA here is from genome assembly GCA_019973975.1 of Trichonephila clavata. Taxonomy (NCBI): domain Eukaryota; kingdom Metazoa; phylum Arthropoda; class Arachnida; order Araneae; family Nephilidae; genus Trichonephila; species Trichonephila clavata. The sequence continues at coordinate 14,783 of BMAO01030408.1, forward strand.
GGTATTAGATCTAAGCCATACATGGACGAGGAACATCACAAAATACAGTCTTGCCACTGTTGCTAGTTGACGTATAGACCGGAATTAACATTTGGCCGTTAAAATTATTCGAATCATGATCTTGTAAGGATTCAGTCGAGAACGAGATGAAACCCAGACCTACATGCTTTAGACATCCTTGCCTCTCCCCAAAAAGTCTTCAGGAAAGGTCATGTTATCTTTTTTAATTGCCGTGGAATTTTAATTTTAACAGACTTACGGAGAAATGTCAGACCATCACTAATAACCACTGAACAAAATGCGTAAAACTCTAAAATAAAAATTCTGCAATATGATCACCAAAGACATCCGTCTTCTTGCCGACAATGCACCTGCTAACTCATCTCGAGGTACGGTTGAGGAATCAAAGCAACATGGCTTTGCAATTTTCCCCACATCAGCCCGATTTTCCGATCTCACTTCAAGCAGCTTTCTTTTATTCCCTTACTCAAAGTCATTGCCATATGCGAAAATAGAAAATTATAATACTTTCTCTTTAATTTTTAAAACTAACATTTAAAAAAAGTTATGTTGTATGAAAATACGGAGAAAAAGTAAAAACTAATTTTTAAAAAAGGTTAAATGATTATCACTGAAATTAAATGTTAAGCATCTCAGATTAGCCACATATATAGCTCCCTAACAATTTTTCCAAATTATCTTGTTAACTAATGATTGAATTCGAATAAAATTTGGGGGAGCAAAAACTTTATAAACCATTCCATTCCTTTTCCCAAAAAATCAAATTCTAAGTGGAAAGATACTTTTTAAAATTAATTATTGCTGGTTAATTAACATAATTCTCTTTGAATGATTAACAGTGGTATGAATTTTATATATAGTACGATGAAATAAAAATAATGAAACTTATAAATGATGTGTTATCTTTTTTTAACATTAAAAAATGAACTTGTGCATTTTTATACATGCAATGAATACCTGAGTATGGGTTGTATAGAATACTAGACATCTCCAGCCGTTAAAAGATATTTTTCTCAAAAGCTTATTTAATAAATACCCAACCAAGATGCCGAGTCTGTTTATATTTATATTTTTCCAACAATTTAAAATATTCAGAAAATCAAAAATTTTCTCATACATTTCACAGATATCCATTGCACATGCAAAAAGAGCAGAAGCTTTGAATGGAAATTTTGTTGACAAAGTACATGGATAACGGAAGTTTTCTTTATATAAGATGCAGTTCTTGAATTTCGTCTAAGATCACGTGCAATGCAATGAAAAAAACCTTTTTTTATATTTAAATGCAATCCTGATGTTCAAAACACATTAAATTCAATGCTCTTGCTCTTTATCCAAAAAATATACAGCAGTAATTACTTACATTTCATTTCGAAGGTGTCAGTGCACCAAAGCAACTTAACAAATAGCAAGCAATGGATCTCTATTTGAATTTAATTTGTCATACCTTGAAGAAACAGGAGGACTATTGGCAATGGACTTCGCAATTCTGAACCAAAATTAAGTGATGAGGACAATACTTGAGCTGACACTCCAAAACTTTCAGATCCCCAAAAGGGGGAACACCAACCTCAACAAATGTAACAACATGCATTAGCCCCACAACACAGCAAGCCTTCAGTGGTATTACAGCTCGAACCATGTCGACCTCAAGTTCACGACTGACTATTCTGCTGCCATTGCCAACAATCGATCGCAAGGTTTTGAAATAAAGAAGTGACAATAACTACACCAAGCTAAAGCCTCATGGCCAAAACTGGTTGATAACACTAAGCAAGTCTCATGTGAATTCCACATTTCTTCTTTCAGCTATCAGTGTGACCACTCATTCTCTATTTTTAACTACTATGTGCATTTTCGACTACTATAGACTAGCTTTTTTCGTAGGTGCAATAAATAGCTATTTAATGACAGGTTGAGATTCAATGAATTACACTTTCATTAACACTTAAGTAAAATTTATAATAGATTTTCTTGTATATTTCAATATGATTGAATAAGATATTTCTGCTACTATTTCATGTAACATGAATAAATATTAATTAAATTGTTTGCAATGATTCTAGGATAAAAGAGTAAGATAAAAAATTGTAGTTCAATGTATATGCTTTATCACTCATTTGTAAATAATAGATGAAGTGTTGACAAAAGGCCAACTAGATTAAAGTTAGACATTTAGAAAAAAGCTTTTTTTTTACTATTATTTTTCATTATATATACGAGTGCAACTCTCATATATCCAAATATTTTATGTGGATGTATATAGCATTTGCAAGAAGTGCAATTGGGTTTTGATGGTATATCAAAAATCTGATGCATGGAAAAGTGACAGAAGGGCAAAATACTCAACAGCCTCATAAATGACAACTAAAATTAAAGATCACTGGCCATATGAAGAAACTGAATATATTTAACATGTAGCAGAAATATTATGAATCAACACTGATTTAATAATATTCCAATAAATCAAACCTTTTTCTTGATTTAAAAAGGCCTAATTATATTCTTAATATTATGATAAACATTGAGGAGAATAGTTAAAATCTGTATAATTTTTAACAATAACTATATTTGAAATCAATTTTACTCTAACCTTATTTCATATTCTTAATAACTTGCTAAAAGTAAAACAGAATAGTTGAAATCCATATGATTTTTTTTACAGAAATATTTAAAATTCATTTCATTGTATCTTCATTTCAAAAGGGAACAGAAAAAAACTTCTTTAGATGAAACATACCACAGTTATAGAAGTTAGTCATACATGATTTTTAAACTTAAATATCAATCCTTAAATATATAGATCACAAAAAAAAAGGTAACTTTTCAATCATAAAAAATAAAAAAATAAAAAATCAGTTAATTCAAAATTTGTGAGAAGACAAACTTCACAAACTAACAAATATATAAGCTATACACATGACACACACAAAAAAAAAGACAGCAACTCTAAATTGGTTCTATTATAATTTTTGAGATATAAATAAATGCAAGGCAAAAGTAAATAAAGTTAATTTTATTTCAGACCTTTTAAATAAAGTTTTCACAGGGTAGTAGTCATTATGACTTTTGCAGACATGAACACTTTGCACAAAAACCATGGAGGCAAAAAGTACATCATATAAGAGAAATTAATCATAAATTGTTTGCAATTTTTTTTTAAAAAAAAGACAACATAAAAACATTTAAATCAAACAACAGCAATTAAATTTATCACTGGGAATAAAAGACACTTTCTTTTCTAACAATAATGAGAAAACATTTACAACAAATATTCTTTCAGCTACAAACACAACTGAGCGCTGCTGCAAGACGAGCCACTTTTATTTTTTGTTAAATCGGCTTAACTGTACCTTTAAAGAAGCAAACTGTCTGACGTAGCACCATGTCAATGTGACAAACAGACAACACACAGTTAGTGTCAACAATGAAATAAAGAAATATCATGGCAGTGACATATGATTGAATAAAAACAAAAAAAAAATAACAATAATACTTCAAATAAAGAACAAATCATGCAGACATGTTCACTGAGATTTAAAAATCTATTTGTACCAAAACAATTTAAGTAGGCTTATACATCTGTTTCCAAGAGGGGGAAAAAGAGAAGAAAAAAAAACATTTTCATTTTACTTTGTGAAATGGTATTCATAGAAATATGCTATGTAATTAATAATTGGAAACATGAAGCATGAATTTTTCTTGCACAGCACACTGTGGTCCTTTTGCATAGCAGCTTTGAGTATGCAGAGCAAATTGGGAGTCGACACTTCGAACATGAAGATAGTTTTAGAAAGATTAGCCACTAAACGTTGTCTATACAAAATTCTTTCAGAAGAAAGTTTTATTTAGAACTTGTCCATTTTTTTGCATTTAGCTGGCTAGAAGTTTTTCCTACAGTTATTTCTGCACAAAACGACCCTCTAATTCTTCAAGGAATTCACCACTTGCCTCATAACTGAAACAAAAAATAAAATAAATTGAAATGAAAGAGGAATGAACAACAAACTTCTATGAATATATAGCAACAAACCTAACACAACTTTATGAACCTACTATTAAAATATAAACAATTTATTTTGATTACTTCAAATAGAGGTGAATAAAATAAACATGCCTTCAGACCCAACTTACTTAACAAGTAAAAATTGATTGAAAAGAGTGACAATAACCAAATTAAAAAGTTCATTTCCTCATACACAGTTTATTAGAATTTTTTTTAACACAGCCTTCAACTTTTATGCTGCAAAACACAAAACATTTTTAATAAAGGAAAGTTCATTCTTAATTTATTAGAGATAACCATACAAGTAATCTGAACCCTAGAAATAAAAAAAAATTATAAAGGAAGTAGTGATTAATAATAGGAAAAGCACTAAACATAAAAGTAAATAGCTGAAATTCAGCTTTCATACATTCATTTCACAATAGAAGAATGATGAATAAAGAATAATTTAATGCAAGCTAGCAAAAATCTGCTAAGCAATTCTTTGAATTTTTTTAAACCATTTAAACAAATTTTAAAAAAAACCTTTCTGATTTATGCTTCAAAGGCAGAATCATACTCCCCATTTCCAGATTACAAAAAGATATTTAGCAATTGTAACATTTTACCTTAATTTATTAATTTCTCGTTTTATGGAACCAAAATCTTTAACAGTGCTGGTATAATCTATCTTTTAAAATCTTGTAAAATATAACTATTAGCAAATAAAATGGCCAAGCCCAAGCCTTTTATGCAAATGTCAATAGTCGAAACATATAAAAATTACATCAATAACTCACTTGTCACAGTCTTGGACATTAGCCCCGGTCTTGGCACTATCAAATAAGTTAAGGGGTCCAGAGTCATCAATCTGCAAGTTCCATAAGCAACCAATCAGCCCTTGAGGATACTTTCCAGCTGTCATCAACTGATGATTTGGCACACCACCTACAAATTTGCATCAATATCAGTACGTATCAATTACAACACACACTCCTCCCAATAAAACTAATAATTATCTATTGCACTTACCTATATAGATATCACCATCTGTGTTAAGCATCTGTAAAATACCTTTAGATTCACCAAATTCCTGATGAATGCCATCCAGTTCTAAGCTTCCATGACGTCCAGTCCTAAGATAAAAAAAATTAAGATATAATTTTATTTATTTAAACATTACACAACACTGAAAAATTTCGTTTTTACATCATTTGCTTATGTAATGTAATATAATTCTAATTTATTTTTTATATAAAAAGTAACATAATATTCAAAACTGTTTGAATTAGTACAAATCAAAAACTAGATTGGATTATTTACTTATGCATCAAGCTTTACAAAATTAAATACGTTTGTGTTTTTTTTATATTTTGAAGTAAAATTCAATTTCTGTCACAATAACTACTCATTGTAAGTAAAAAAGAAACTATACTATAATCTCGAACATAAATCTGTGCTTATTATTATAGTAATTTGATGGTGTCAAAGAAATATCATTCAAATTAAACAACACAATATTTAAACTACTATTCATCTAAAAATATTACAGAATTCCAAAATTATTTTTTCATTATTCACCATTTATATGAATAAAAAAATATTATGGGAAACACTATCTATAATCATATCAGACTTTGATATAAGAATAAAATAATATATTCAGAAAAGCATTAAACTGAAAAATATAAACTTTTATTATTTTCTTGTGTACAAAATAAAAATCTTCAAAACTTACCTTTTCAAGACAATAGAATGAACTTTACCATCATTCACTTTCACAGGTGATTTTATTTGTGCAGGACCACTACCAAGTTCATAACTAGAAAACAGCATTAATTAATATTTAAATATATGTAAATAAATGTATTACTAAACGAATTTGAATGTATTACTGAATTTTAAGCTATATTACTTAAATTTAATATATATAAAATAATTGTAAGCCAATATCTTCTAACTAAGTTGATTTTTTTAAACCACAGGGAATGAAACAATTTCATAACTAGCCATTTCATCATAGATGGATGAGTTGAACATAAAACAATGAAGAGTAGAGTACCCTTCTCATAAAAAATAGCAATTAAATAATAAGAGAAAGATTGAAAGTTCTAAGTTCAATGTCTGAATTTAAAAGAACAGGTACACATAAACTATTTTACCATACACAAACATAGAAAAAAAAAACTGCACTGAAAAGAATCTAAAATAGTAATCATTTCAAAACGTAATTTCATTTTCATTTAATTTATAGAAATATAAGAAATAGTTTTAATTCAAATGCACATAAGTCAAATAAATGATTAAAATAGTTTATAATGTAGTGTACATAATAAATGCTCATCAAAATGTTTTTCAAATGATTTCTTAATCAAAACCAGCATGCATTTTTATCTCAAATATTTTTTTAAAAAGAAACTGCAAGGTATTTGATTTTATAATAAAAGAGAACAAAATAGTATATTCCAATATAAATTTTATTAAAAAATAAGAAAAATATCAAGCTGTAAACTTTACCTGAATTCCAAGAAACCATCAATGATAGCAGCAGCTAAGTAATCTTGACCTTTACCATCTGTATCTGGTTTCTGACCATGGAAGAGAAGAAGGCCTTCAAGGCTTGTGGTGGTGAAGGAGAAACTAACCACTTCATCTTTAGTTGTAGCAGTATGAGGCAGAAGTTCATTTTCTAAAGATAGATACCCATTACCTTGGAAGGAGACTCTCTCATCAAATATGGATGCTGTAAAAACAATTTGAATGTAATCAAGAAAAGTGAATTAATAGTAATAAAATTCTATAGTATATTAACAGTTAAATATTATATAACATTGGTTAGCAATAATCAGGAAACGTTTGTTTTACCAAATGCTACAGATTTTACAATGATTAGAATCTAAAACCATACTATCATATTTAATTTTTTAAAAAGTCTCTTTTTATCAATTAAAGAAATATTATATAATTTTTAAAAAAAAGTGCTATTTGCTTCAATTTTAGAGTTGATTATTGTGTTTCACTTGACATACAGCCATAAAAAAATCAGAATTCCATTTCTTACAAAAATATTTAAAAAATGTAATTCTGATGCAAAATTGGATTCTCATACAAAAGTATTTCAACAAGAAATCTATGAAAAAGTACATTACAAAATTCAAATAAGATTCACTATATTTCATTGATTATTATTGACTTTTCATTTCAACAATTTGATGAATATTTATTAATATAGAATTATTTATAGAATACCTTCTTCACAGTTGGTGCCTTTGAATCTTATAGGACAACTGCACTGGTAGGAGTTTCCAGAGCCCACGCATGTCCCACCATTCTTGCAAGGATCAATTAAGCTGCACAAGTCAGTTTCGATTTCACAGTGTTTGCCTGAAAAAGATTTTTCGATTGTAATTTATTACTATTTTTGATTAATTATATTGTTTATTACAAATAAGTAAAGTAATACTTGAAAAAATTGTATTTTACAAAAATTTATATAAATTATATTTCTTCAATCAGTGCTAACTTTAAAACTAAAGATATTTCTGAAAAATTTTAAAGATATTTTTTATAAAATAATAAAACATACCAATTTTTTTAAAAATTTTATAACATTAAGAAAAAACAAAACCCAAATGAGCATTATTTTAAATGTAATTAAACATTTCCTTTCAAAGGGTGAAGCATGAAACTGCAAATGATAAATTTAAAAAACTGTATTTTCAATAATTTAATTTCTCCATATCTAAGACATTTTTCTTGCAAAAAATTATATTTGCAGATATACCAGCTTTTTTTTTATTACTTTTGAAAATCTTACAAATAAAATAGTACTTTTCTAAAACAAATTACTAAATCAAACTATACAGAATCTTAATTTCTTTTAAATAGTATCTTTTTCCTTAAAAGGTATAAAAATTCCGGATAAAAAATTCAATATTCCTTTTTATAAAATATAAACAATTTTAATTTTACATTACCCATATATTCTTATAAATAATTACATTGCAAGTACCAAATTTAAATACAATTAAAAAATGAAATTCAAAATTATATTAACTAATAACATTTATATTAACATAATTTTATGCGTAAATTATAATCATTACATTGTTACAAATGCAAAATTCAATCCAAAATAAACTTTTTCTGTAGAAATTTATAAAATTCAAAATATATCAACCTCTATAGCCTTCCTGACATTCACAAACAAAGCCTTCAGATGAACCTTCTTCTTCAATGCATATTCCATCATTCAGACATGGGTTCTTCTCACAAGGCGTTCTACTTCCACAGTCTTCAACATTAGATGCATCAATAGCAGAATTAACTAAATCAATATCAACACCATTCACTTCAACCTATAAAAATTTGAAAATGTTGAGCTCGCATCAAATTTAAATTTAAAATGGGTTCATTAGTATACCAGGATAAAATAAATAGTCTCCCTTTCAATTTAAATTATACATATTAAATAAGTTATAATTATTTAAATAATCAAATATTTAATAAAAAATTTTCAAATCATACCTTAACAAAAGTTATAACTATTGCTATTTAAAAGTAGCCATTACAAACCTATGTGCACTTTTATTGTTGTTGCCAATGCCACTTGTCTGATGGTGGCAGATTGAGGTCCAAACACATAGCAACAAAGAACTAAATGTATGCCAGTCATTAGGCATAGCTTTGAGCACCACACAGGGTACAGTACTTTTTGGCTCGGTTCCACCCCAATTTTGAGGGAAAACACCCTGGAGGTGGTCAGGGACCTCCCACCAATCTCACAAGAGGACTGATGGCTATTTAGAGTGCCCCATGCCACACAGGCACTATACATTTACAAGCATCCATGCCTATTCTGGGACTCAAACCCAGACCCTATGGTACAGCAGTCAATGTCACTAACTACTGTACTGAATGGGCAACACGTACACTTATATCTGAAAATACCATAGCGTTATAAGAGTTAAATGTTTGTAGTTTTATGGTGAGAGATCTGATTATGAATAAGTTGCAGCAAACAAATAGATGGCAAAAGAAAAAAAATACTTTATTTTGGAAATAAATTAAGAATAAAATATATGCTAAAAGAGCCTATCATGTAAAGTATAGATTGTTTGAGAAAATTTGGTGCAATAGCATTTAAAAATTTTCATATATTAAACATCAAAATGCTGATTGTGAAGTGAAAACATTAACAAAAAACTTTTTTTAATAAATGAAATAAAAATCCAATTAAGATGCTTCACTTTTAAACAAATACTCCAAATTTAAATGGCAGTTCAATGCATAGTCATTTATTCCACAAGGCAACGAATGCATGTGCTTAAATGATGCATTATAATATGCATTTCACTTACATGAGCAATACATCCATCAAAACCATGTTGGACTTCAGCATAAGGAGAAATGGATATCTTATGTTTGTCCACAGCTCCAATGTAGAAAGGAGTATGCAAGTTCAACCCTCTGGTTATACCAGGGGACATTCCTTTTGAAGCAATTCCATCATTTACAATAAGTGAACCTTCTCGCATATCTCTCTCTGCTACGATGCTTATCCATTCATCATTTAGAAGAGGTTCTTGACTGCGGATAATAGCTGGACCTAAACACCAATTTAAGCACATGAATATAAATACTACATGAAGTATTGATCAGTAGATATAAAATATAACAATATACTCATAATCCTTAAGCAGAGAGTAATACATTGTTTTAATTATTTAGTTCAAAATGCGTATACTCAATAACTTACTTAATGTTATTTGAATGTGAATAGATATTTAAATGTTATTCTGAAGAGAAATGAAAATTGACTTAAATTTAAACAAATAGAAAAATGCTTAAATTTTGGATAAATGGTAATAGAAAAAATTTTGAATTTACTAGAATGAATTTTCTATTATATTGTGTGTAGATTATTTTACTAATGATTAAGAAATATAAATATTTACAATGGGAAATAAAATTAGAGTAACACTAATATAACAGATTTCAATTTTAGAGTTCTGTAACTATTATCTTTTTATTTTGTAAAATATGAGCATTACATGAATCATATACATTAACTATTATTATACATCCAAATTATACATCCACTGTACATTCTATTTCATTGATAATTCAAATTAAAATGGGGGAAAATGCTAACTTCATTTTTTTAAAAATACCTTACAAAAATGTTAGTTAATCTGAATTTGTTATAAACATATTTTAATTGAGGTGATTAGAGCCTAATATGAGAAACTCAAATATCACAAAAAGACAAGATTGAATTACCTGATCCCATATCAAATCTAAATTCCACACTCTTGTTTCTAATAGCTATTGATGTGAAATCTCCACTGCCATCTTCATGTTGAGCACAGTATGCAACCAAACAATCATCCAATGTTCGTGGTTTGACTCGCATATTCATCTTCAAGGTTGTTAGTGCATTGGGAGTTGGATAAGCAATGTAGGCATCATCAGAGAAAGCAGGTTCAACAATAATTATGTCTAAAAAGAAGTTATAATAATCATATTGGAATAAGCAAATTCCATCATTATTAATGCAAATGGATATCTAAAAAAATAAATTGGAGTCTAAATTTCAATGGAGATATTTTTAATAAACTTTTGAATAAGTAATAAAAATGATTTTGCAAAATTGCTTGTTTTATATTGATTAACAAAGAATGTATGTATATATATATATATAATTCAAAGGAAAGAAAATTTTTAAATATTTTTTCAATTTTACTCTACGAAGAATCAGTTACACTTTTGAAGTGACTTACATCATGGGAATTAAAAGACAAACTGATAAATTGCATTTTGTAATTATATCGTTTGTAAATGATAACCAAATTTTACCTTGATTAATAAAAATAAAGTTATTTAAAAAAAACTTGACTAAAAATGAATAGCCATATATATTACAAATTCATCAAATAAGATTCAATACATATACTGTGATATTTACAAATCATTCATGTAGAAAAACATTGTAAATGATGGCATATATCAAGCATTTTGTCTTAGGTCAATATTTTAAATTTTCTGTTTAATTCAGTAACACTCTCTCCTTATACAGTGATTATAAATTAAGCTTCAAAAAATCAGAACTTTCAATTAGATTTTTACAAACCTTTCACAAAATTGCAAGTTTTCAAAGTGTCTAATTAATATTCTAAAATGAGAGTTATATTAAATGTTTTATAATATTCTAGATTTTAAAATTTTTCACAATTCTTGTAAATATAATTGATGTATGTTTTATAATATCAATTGATTAACTGAAGAATTTATACCTTTTTCACAACGTACACCTGTTCTTCTTAGTGGGCAGAAGCAGTCAAAACCTCCTCCAGGTCTGTTGATACAACGACCTTCACCACAAACTCCTGGGTAGCAAGCTTCACCAACTTTCTCACAATCTCTTCCAGAAAATCCTGGAGGACATATACAATTGTATCCAACCATAGTTAAGGCTTCTTGGCAAACACCACCATGAAGACAAGGATTAGATGAACAAGTTTCACAAGTTGAAATACCATATGATTCTGCTTCTCTTAGGAGGTTGTGCACAACTTTTCCAGTTTTGTAATGACTGATACAACCTATAAACAAGTAAATAAATACAATAATATTTAGAAAGTTCAAAAATTAAATAATTCTACAGCAACTAATTTTTAAATGTATACATTACATTAGATAAAAATAATTTCCATTGCAAAAAAAAAGCTCTATTATACATATTTATTCCAAAGCTATAGAAATAAAAGATTAATTAAAATGTACATAATTTTAAAAGCATGTTCACAAGAAAGAAAAACACAGTAAGATATTTATTTTGAGAAAAATTTTAGTTATTAAAAGATTAATACATCATAAGTAACTCATATCATTTTAATATTAATAAATTGTTCAAAATGAAAGATGATAGAAGTTCAAGTAGAAAGATGTAATACTGTGAGAAATAGTTCCTTACCAATGAATCCTCTGATGGCACCAGCATTCGATTCAATTAGACCAAAATCAGGAACAGAGCCTATATACATAGGTTGCACCAAATCGAGACCCAAGAATTTACCTTGTGCTGATCCAGTAACTTCTGGTTTGTCGTCCACACGCAAAAATCCTGAGAAATATATTCAACTGTTACTCAATGTGTAGGTGTAGGTCATATTCAATAAAGGTATACATTACAACAAAAAATAATTAATTAAAAATTTATTTACCAAAGAATCAAGATAGGTATTTTTACAACAATTTGTAAATTCTAAAATTTTCTGCGCTCATCCAATTTAATTTTAAAATTGAAACTATAAATTGGAAAAATACTATTTTAAAATTTTAAAGGGTGCCTTTTATAGTTAAAAAACGAAAATGCATAAAACTGAATATATTAGAAGCTTCAATAAATATGTGAAAATATTACTAGATTAAAATTCTGATTTATTTCTGAAGATTTATTTTTTGATACAGACATTAACCAGTTAAATATGTTTAATAGTAATAGTTAATAATATTAGAGTTAGTGGTTATGCAATAAGAGCTGTCGTTACTATAATTATACTGTACAAGAGGGGGGATTAAATCAATTTGAGCATTAATGCTGTTATATCAGCATTAATACTGTTCCAAGTCATTTAGAGCCATGGTAAAATTAAAAGAATTTTGCTTATGTTGATGCTCAGGCTTTTGTCACAGAAGGATGTTAAATTGAATCAGACTTAATATAAGCTTTCTATCTGAAAGATGGTGATGGGTTGTTTATTAAAATTACACTAAAAGCAACAAAGCTGTTGACAATGGATTTCATAATTTTGAATTATGGTAAAGAGACGAAGATAACATATGAGTTAAAACTGCATTCTCCTAATTTATACATCATGCTAACATGAAGAATTTGAGTCCCAACAGATTTATCATTCTTCAGTCCCTTTACATAACTCTCTTTGGAAGGATAATGCCCAAACTCATTAATCTTCAATTGAAGTTTATTACTCTACCAATCAGTCCTAGTAGTCAGAGGTAACACAAACATGTGATCCTATTATCCTTAAAATGAATCCTACATAAAGTTTCAGAATGAAAAATATTATTAAAGACGTCCCTGTGATGTTAAAAAATAAAGAATCTAAATTCTTAAGACATGTTCAGAAAAAAATACCCCATTACAAACATTATATTATGCATTCATTATCTTAAAGAAAGTATTTTAATTTACTTATTTTTGTCAAAATCAATGCATTTTTTTCTGTATAAAAATATGTTCTATGCCTTACTTTATATACTTTCATACTAAACGAATAATTATTTTATAACCAACGAAAAAGTTTGCACTTGTTAAATATTTCTGAATAAGAACACAGTGATAAGTGTTTGTATTGCAATCAAATGAACTAATATTGATATTAGGGTATTTTTTTCCCCATCTAAAAATGTGTGTCTGAGGTTTGAATTTTACCTTTTAACATTAGGGGGAAACAAACATTTCAAACAATACGAATTTTTTCACATGAAATAAAATTGGTGTTTTTTAAAATATAATGAATACTGAATTTTAAAATTTTCAAAAATCTTAATAACAGGTTGTAATTAAATGCATTATTCAGAGTATTGAGACCCTTAATTAAAAATAGGAAAATTAATTCAAGACTTTAAATTTAAAATAACGCATGCATTGAAATCTAGATATGCTATATTTTACCATCTTTCCTCTCCCTCCTGATGTGAACTGTGTGCCATTTTCTCATTTCGACAGGTTCAGTACTTCTGATGATAGCAGGGCCAGATCCAAGCTCAAACCTGAATTCTACATAACCATTGTTCAATACAAGAGCTATGAAATCTCCTTGTTCTTGCTTTTGTCCATTATACAGCAAAAGACCTGCAAAATATTTAATTAGTTAAATCATTAGACAGTTTATGAATGAATGTTATAATGCATTTAAGATGATACTGCTATTACTTAAGATAAATCCGCAAATGAAAATAAATGTTAAAAAAGAACAAATACTTAAAAATATACAATGTGATTTATTTGTTCTGGATATAAAACATAGCAGTGAATATATAAATCTACTTTTAAAAAAATTAAACTTTCAAATTGGCAATTGGATAACATATCAGATTTTAAAATTTTTTGGAATAGTCTTGAGAAGAATTAATTAAAATAGGAAGATGCATACCATTCATGCTTTCTGGCTTGAATGCTATTTCAACTTCAAAACTCAAATAGGCATCAGAAAGAGTTGGCATTCTCATGTAAGATAACGGAGTCTGTGAGAAGTATGGCACAACCCCTATGAAAGAAAAATAGGTAATAGTTATTTTTAAAATCATACAATTTAATGAAATCAGTAGGTTGAAAAATGCTTAAAGAGAAAATATAGAATAAGTATCCGCGAAAATTCTATAAATCCCAAAGAAAGTGTACATGACTAAGTTTTAAAACTGGCAAAACAATGCTTCAAAAAGAAAAACATTTACACAAATTTGATTTAAAAATAGTTTAAAAAACTCAAAACACAACAGCTATATTATTGTTTTATATAAATTTAAAGCCACTAACTTTTTAAAGTTCTCAATTGTGCCACAATTCAATCATTTTAAGTTACCTTCTGATCTCTTAAGTTCATAGAAATAGCTTACACATAAAATTCTATGAGCAATTTTTCTTTCTTCCTAAACATGATTAAAAAGTTTGTGAGAATATTAACTCAATGATGAAAAACTTTCAACTAAACCTAGTGAACAGTAATATTATGTCTAATAAATATTGAAACTTATCAGCATCAATACCTGGATCACTATTAATTATACTCAATTGGCCCCAAAGAGTAACCAGTTTAATAACTCTCCCAAATGTTTCATAATCCAAATTTTCTTTTGGATATTCTACCCTATCATTTTCAAAACAGTATCCCATATAACTTTAAAACTTGAATCTATTCAATTAAACTTTTCTGTTACACTCATCAACTACAAAAACTGTATCCTTCAATTTTGCTGATCTTGAAGCAACGCAACAAATTAGAATTTCTTCATTTAACACTCAAAATTTGTTAAACTTTTTGTCAGGCAATTCAGAACTGACAAATCAAAAAATTTACCATTAAATCATCATCAGCGTTTGAGACCTTAATAAAAATCCCATAAATGTGAAAATGAGGAGCAAGCAACATATCTTTTTCTTTTGAAATTCTCCTTTTCTGGATTGAATCACTTCAAAATACACTAATAATAACCCAACTTAAAATTCATTTTCCTCTTTTCCTTACTCCACACATTACATAATTTCAAACGAATTGCGGACTCCAGATTACTATTCAGGAACATGATTACAGACGTTAAAATTTTGACTAATGAAACTATTTTTTTGCACAAAATATTACAAAGAAGACACAGCGATTAAAAATACACAAAAATCAAGTAGTTTCTAATTTTAACTTGTCCAAATCTGCATATGCTAGGATACCTGAAAAAAAAAATTAAATAATATTCTACCATCTTCTTGGTGATGTTAAGTAAACAATAAAATTTGGATCCAGAATAATAACACTCTTCAGTGACTTTCAGATGGATTTCATTCTGCTGATATTAATTATCTTTAAGTGATTTTTCTATAATAAAAAAAACCTAGAGAATTTAAGAATTGTTGAGGAGTAAACACATTTGTTGGTACAATCACCTAATTACACTTCCCTGAGAAAGGTTCTGAATATCTAAAAGATATGTCATGAATATATATATATATATCAGCAAGGAAACCTCCCTCATATATTCTTACAAATATCTGTAGTTTACAACCAAATTTGATACTCCCATACTATCACAACAATACCAACGTTCAAGATAACTCGCCAAGTTGGCAACCCTGATTTTGTCTGCGTCGAACTTGCTGGGTTGTGTATGTGGCAACCCTGCGCTTTGTTTCATATAATGTCGTCAATATGGTTGTAATAATACGCTAATACCAAAAATTTACTTTAGTTATGCCTGTATCTTTGAGAAGGAAAAAAAATCGATCTTCAATCAACATAATCCATCTTATTGTAGTTGGTCAATTCTTTTCTTTAACAACTTTAATCTGAATTTTTAAATATTTCAGGAAAACAAAGGAAAAATTGTGAATGAAAAATGAAAACTATACAATATTATATGTTATGTTACATTATGTCATCAATTTTATACAAAAATTTAACTTGCCAGTCACAATTAAAATAGTAGGCACATCTATAGTTCCAACAGGGCTCTTAGCAGTGCAAATATAAGTTCCAGCATCTTCTCCCTTTACATCAGGAATGGTCAGTTGTCCACCATTAGTTGTAGCTTCTAAAGGCAAAACACCTCCTTGTTTATACCAAGTATAAGCTACAGGTGGGTCCAGTGTGGTTTTACAATCCATTACAACAGTTGATCCAAAAGGTGCAGTTCTAGTCTCCACTAGATCAGGTGTAACAGTCGGAGGAACTGAAATTATTGTAAAATTATTAATATGTGTATATGAACTATAAAATGTAATATAATCATAATAAATACTAGAGAAATTGAAATAGTATAAGTGATTTAAATATATAGTAAGATGTGAGGAATCAATACTTACAAAAGTATGTCCATATTAGGAAAATGCATGAAAATACAATAAATGTATTGTTTATGAGGAAAAGTGAAAAATATAGATAAAAAAATGTTACAATATTTTATTGATAAAATTATAAAAACAAATGATTAACATTTGAATTGAAAATTTAAGGGAAAAAAGAATTAGAAAGGAAAATATGTGATAATGCAGCAAATAAGATTTCTAAAAATCAAAACCCAATTAAGCAATTAATGAAGCAAAATACTTCTGAAATTAACAAACTTTTAATCATACACCAGAAATATATACATATTTATGTATTTCAGCAAACATAATATTAATCTACTGTTATAATACATATTTTATGTTTATTAAAAAAGAAAGCATTCAGTTTACAATAATACATTCCTTCAAAAACTTTGCTTTCTACAAGTAAATGGAAAAATAATTCTTTGAAAAATTTCTGTAGATTTCCTTATCTGACAATCAAATATCAAACTAATCTAATACAAAAAATAAATTACTTTGTATTATGATATTTTATGTTTTATAAGAAAAATTTACCTATCCTTTAATAGACTTTTTATCATTAAAACTTTATAAACAAAAATATTACATAATTCAGAAATCTCACTCCCTACACTTTTTTTGCTATTAAACCTTAAAATAATAAACAAAAGATATATTATTCACCTTGCATAGCAAGCACATAATCATCAGTAAATGTTCCAGCATAGCTTTCCACACTGCACCTGTATACACCTCCATTTTCTGGCTTCACTCCATTAATAACTAAAATAGGTCCTCTTATTCGTACATTTTCAGGAAGTGGTCCATCTTGAGCAACCTTGTACCAAGAAATTCTTGCAGAAGCATCACCTGTCACCTTACAGCGTAAATCAAGGGTATCACCCATATTTACAACTTCTTTATTTGATTCAATTTTCACTTCTAAAGTTGGCACCGCTGGATAAGATAAATATAGATAAGAGGGAAAAAATTAATTTAAATTGTTCCATATACATATATAATTAAATATTAAGAAAGCTTATCACAGCACTATTTAAAGATCTTTTGCAGCAAATATTCCATAAAATAAAGTATTAATGAATAGTTAGACTTTGATATAAAATTTAATGCAACATTGAAAAAAAGATTTTTTTCCTTTAAATATTTGTGGCAATTCAATTTTATGGCATTTTTGTAGAAGGCACTAATGCAAGCATGATGAGCAAATTGAATTTAGCGCATCAAATGCTTCACAAAAAAACCGTACCTTCAGGATCAGAACCACTAGCGAAAACTGAAAGGTTAGAAACTGTTACAACCAAATTGATGAGTTACATACATAAAATCAAACACTGTAGAACAAAAAATTAAATTAATGGTTTTATTATTTTCAATGAATAAGATTTAAATTTCTCAATAAATTATATTTTTTATTTAAAAGTAGAAAGAAATATTTTTATGTTTAATAATGAACAGTAGAAATTTAAAAAGGCAGTGGAATATTAAGGGTCCTGTAATATATATGACCATGATTTCCTTTTTGCTAAATCATTTCTAAGCAAATGCCTAACAAAAGATTAATAGAGAATAGCAATTTTACAATTTTTAATAGATTTAAATCATTTAAATTTTTATTTAATTTTAACACACTTATAAAATGTTTGTGTATTGTATAAATAATTATCATAAGTTACTGCAAAAAACAAGGTAATCACCTTAACTTTTGTCACCTTACCTCTTACATTCAAGATTACATAATCTCTAGTTCTACCAGCACTATTTGAAGCTGTACATATGTAACGGCCAGCATTTTCCATGCGAACATCTCGCAACCTACAATGAGAAAAGGTAATAAGATTGGCACTTGAAAAAAAAACAGTAAAATCAAACTACGCTAATGTACCTCCTCTACCATATTTGAAAAGTCAAATATTTGTTTTATTTAACACTTTTAATGTTAAATATAACCATTTTAAAAAATATATACACCTTACCATAACTCATTATTGATAACCCTTGCATTATCAGGAAGGGGTCCTCCATCCTTACTCCAGTCCAGTTGAGGTGCAGGAGAGCCAGAAACCGCACATTTCAGCTGAATGTTGGAGCCGACAAATGCAGTTTCTTCTTTCCGAACATAGTCAAGAGGAGTTTCCTCTGGAAAAGACATTTGAATCATCAATAATTATGAGAGAAAAACTTAGAATATTGCTATATTACTAATATTTAAGATTATCAGAAATTTATCTGAACCAAGGTTTATTTTGTATTACAATATAACAAATATTCTCCACACAGGTGAAATGCATAAGATTTAAGAAAAAAAATTATGAGTGCTTCTTAACTAAGTAGTCAACAAAGCTTTTGTTGGAAAAACAATATAAAAGAAGCTTTATGAAGCATGTGCTGTAATAATACTAAAATCTCTATACAATGTTTAAAAAGGAATTATGTTATAATTAAACCGAAAGACATTTTTCTAAGAAAAAAATTATTTTACACCAACTTTAACTGATTTAATTTTCTGAACTGAAAACAAATAATGTGCATATCAAAAACATAGATTTTCAAATAATTTTTACTAATATTATTTTGACTGCAACTTCAATTTTAAAAAATGAGAAGTTCTGAAATGTAAATCTGTATTAAAAAATTCATCTATTAATATGAAAATAAATGTTCGAGTTTAGAAGTCTTGCCTATAAATTGCAATTATAATAGCTAAAAATGTATAAATTCTTTAATGTTTAAAAACTTTTAGAAATACACATATATTTAAATTTTGCTTTGAATTATATCAACATAAGTAATTCTATACCATTCACAATCACTTCAGCTACTCCTTCAGCTTTACCAGCGGCATTGGCAGCAGTGCAGAGATATCGTCCAGCATCATTGGCTGTTATACCTTGAAAAGTCAAAATTCCACCAGCTTGCACCATACTAGGTGACAAATATCCACCAATTCGACTCCAATCAATGGCAATGGGTTGATCTCCAATTGCAGAACACTGTATACGAAGTATATCTCCAGGTCTAGCTGTTTGTCTAGGCGGATTTAACTGAATTCTTGGAGGAGCTGTTGGGAAAAGATTTCCTAATTAATTTCAAATAAAGGGATAAATTGAAACAGAAAAAATGATACAATCAAAATACCTTACCTCTAGCCCAGACTCCTTTTGTAAGCAAAAAAATAATATAATTTAAAAGTTAAACAATTTGTAATTTATGTTAGTTTTAATATATCAATATAATCTGTCAACAGACTCCAAACATGATATCTAATTTATGTAATTCTAATAATCAGACATAAAAAAATATGCCCCAAAACAATGCCTATTTTACTCTGAATATAAAATGAAGTTAAAACAATATATTAAAACAAAATAAAGAAAGCATTTTTTAAAGTTCTTACTATGAATTGATATACTTGATAATAAAAACTTTATCAACTTATACAGTTGAAAAACATCTTTAAAATTCTCTATCAGTATGTACCAGCATTTAAATGTGAAAAAATTAACACTTGGAAAATGTGTGAATTACAATATTCTATAATTTCATAAGTGCAAAATGTATTGCTTTATACAAATTAACATGCGTACCTCATAAGCAACTTTACTAGATTACCATGTTTTTAAAATGTTTGCTAACTAGGAAATTGTAATCTATACATATTCGAATTATAATCTCTATCAATGTACTCTTTATAAGTTAGACAGACAGAAATAAGAATAAAATATCTAAAACTAAAAAAATATTTCTAAAAAAAGAGAAATAGATGGGAAAATACCAAATATTAAAAAGAAATTCATTTCCATACCAACAACAGCTAATCTTGCCCTAGCTGATAAAAGTATAACATCTCCTTCAACAATTCCTAGACAAGAGTATTCACCAGCATCTTCTGGTTGGACATTTGGTATATATAATACTCCATCTTGTAATCTATGGTTAACTGGAATTTGTCCACCATCAGTTCTGGTCCATTTTAAGTATATGTCTCTATCAGTTCCTGCATGTATAGAAATATTTAGTTAAAATGGTACCTATACTAAAGCTATATAACATGTAGAGGTAATAAAGTGGTGCAAGACAGTACCTCGAACAAAACAACGAAGTTCAACACTTCTGTTAACAGTTGTTGTTGTTACTCTGTCTTCAACCATTACTTCAGGTACCACACTGTCAGTTTCTTCAACTACAATTAAATGAAATATTTTATTGACACAAGTGAAATAAAATAAAATGATGTAAAAAGTATTAAATAAAATGATAGAAAAGAATAAGGAATAGAAAAAGTAATGTTTGTAAACATTGCAGGAAGTTATCTTCTGAAAATTTTTAAAAAGGACTAAAAATACATTTTGTATCATTTACTATTTTCAGAATAAAATATTCTATTTACAGATATTATACACAACCCTATAAATTTAAATAATTAAAAGACAATCAAAATTATATTTTTTGTGTTCTACTTAAGCCACCTGATCGACAGTAACATCAGATCAAGGCCTGCAAAATTCATCATGGCAAGGGACTAGATTTCTATGCCTGCCGTTAGCCTACTTTGAGCACTATACAGGTGACAGTACGATTTTACTTGGTTCCACCCCAATTTTGAAGAACACCCTGGGGGTGGTTAGAGGCCTCCCACCTCTCTTCCCCTTTCACAAACTTCATGAGAGGTCTTGCGGCTCAATGGCTATTTAGAGTTACCCCATGCCATGTGTGTGAAGGCACTATACATTTACAAACATTAATACCTCCACTGGGATTTGAACCCAGGCCATACGGCATCACAGTCAGCATCACTATACCAGATGGGCAGCTGATATTTTTCATAAAATAAATTATGGGTCACATTGTATTTCATCTAATATTTCAGAAAACAAAAATACAGCTTTTTGCATTATAATTCAGATTTTAATTGTAAATCTGAATTTAACTATGTCAGTGAAATTTTTTCAATACAATCAAACAATTCCAAACACAAAATTAGAACAAAGCAACCTAAATAATATTTACCTATCAGTTGAATACGCTCTTCAGTAACACCAGCTGAACTGCGTGCAGAACAAATGTACACTCCAGAGTCACTCTGAGACACCCTACGAATCTCTAAAAGAGCCTTTCCATCAACAGACTCCTCAGAGGCTGCATAGGACACCAAGGGGTGACGAAGCTTTCTCCATGAGACATTAGGTCTAGGATCACCCTCAGACAAGCATTCAAATCTCACTGTCTCACCAGGTCTTACCCGGTAAGGATTTGCTTGGATAATCTTTACAGTTGGGGCACCTAGTAAGAGAAATATGGTTCATGAGAACTATATGACTAATGCAGCAATTGTAAATAAGCAGTTTTAAAGTACATAAAGTATATTCAGGGGTGTTTGTGGGACCCCAAAAAATCCCCTGAAACTTTTACGGACTTACTACCGACATTTTGGAGTTTCGAGAAGGGGGGGGGGGAGAAATGAAAAATTACAATTATGAAGTATTGAATGACCTAATTATAAAAGTTTTCACCACACTCACTGACCTTGCGTTTTCTGCTTTCAAAGCAAACAAAATTACCCAGATCAAAATAAATAATTCATTAATATCCCTACTTCTTTTTGAACGACGATCCCCGGAATTTCCGGGTATCAAAGTTCAAAATCCCCGGAATTTCGGGGTTTCCCCGGAGCACAAACACCCCTGTATATTATATATAAGCAGTTTTAAAGTACATAAAGTATAACTATTGCATCTGACTTTCATTTAATTTTCAATGGTTTTGTAAAGTTGATGTTGGTTACTCAGAATTTTACATATTTTATATTTTAAAATTATCTATATGAATACTAAATATTTCTAAAGGGACATGGGAAAAATCTGGGGGAGGGGGTTGCATAAATACTAAGCACTATTTGCATCAATTTAAAAAATTTAATTTATCTTCATTTTCAAAACTGTACTCCCATTCACTGTACTTCCTATTTAATATTCAAGTTTTTAAAATAATTTTGCATCATCAGGTACAAAACTATATGGACATGTTGATATATAAACTTTTAAAAAGTTTAATTAGGCACCCAGTGTACATAATTAGTTAAATATTCTGGACAGAAGAATATGTGAATTAAATTGATAAAATTTTATTTGCTAACATCTTATTTGAATTTTAAAAGCTAACTTTAAGAAAGATTTCAACTACTTATTTCAATATAGCACACAATTTCAGAACTTGAATATCACAAAATATTAACCTTGAATTTGAAGAACAGCTTGTGCTGTAACTCGTCCACCAGAATTTTCAGCAGTACATATATATGTACCTTCTTCATCTCCAGTAACTCGATTGAATCTAAAATACAAATTTACATGATACTTAAGTAACAAGTTTTAAGATAAAGAAACCTTATTATACAAATAAATATCGTGTATTTTCTTTACACACAGAGAAAACCACATTCTAATAAATCTGCTATTACTATTTAACATGTTCACACAGATTAATTCTTCAAAAGAATAAATTGTATGAAAATTAAAACAATTGTAAGAGCATCTTATACAACATCATTCTAAAAAAAGAATCAAATAAATGCAATTTAAGAAGAGTTTATGCAGATGTCTCCAATTCTTAAAATGTATTTTTTAAACTTAAAAATAAAACAAATTTTATGTTTTTAATATTTTTCTTTACTACACACTTAGAAAACTAAACTCAATGGTACAACAGCCCATGACGGCCAAGACCAACTGTGCCATTCTCAGTTTTCATGACCTTGGACACTGAGGTGCATGAGCAGATGTTCTGGTCAAGTGGTCAGTCTGACATAAAACCCCCAGTGTTTAGTTCCCAAGCAAGCTTGGTACTCATTTATTGACTCACTGAAGGGATGAAAGGCTGAGTCGACCTTGCCCTGATTGGGGTTTGAACCCTGGACCTGTGGCATTGAAGCATGATATGCTACCCCTACACACCTAATTTACAAAAACTATTGATGTTTTTTACTGTGGAAAATTCATAATATTAAGTACAAACCCAATATAAATAAATTTTTCAAAATTTTATATTACACATACCTAATAACACCACCATTTAATATTTCTGTGCTGCTTGTGAAGGGACTTCCATCAGCTCTGACCCATTCTACAGTAGGCGTTGGAATGCCTGCAGTCACTCGACATTGGAACAAAGAACTGCCACCTCGAATCACAGTTTGAGTGGCTTCTGGATAAAGTTCAATTGCTGGTACTTCTCGACCTGAAAATTGATAAATACAAAAAATTTGTAGTTAAAACAAGGAAATTAAATCTACTAGAGCTAAAAATAGAACTTAAAAAGAGTAATAAATGAAACCAATATCACAATGTATTAAACAACCAAACATGACATGAAATACCATGATAAAAGGAAAATGATATTTTTATAATATAAATTTCTGAAATCGGCAATTACATTTTTAAATATCAATATTAAAATAAACAAGTTGCTTGATTTCTATTTATTTCATTCAGTCAAGTTAATTTCGATATAAACAAAAAAAATTCCTAATTCTATATACAAAGAAGTAAGAAAATGTGTTTTGTGTAAGAACATTTTAATTTTATAATGTGTGATTGCTTTAACTCAAAACTTTTTAAAAATTACAGATATATAACACTCAAAATAAAAGCAGTTCTTACGTTCTACTTCAACAATAGCTGAAGCTTGAGCGGAACCATCTCTATTTTCTGCTCGACATACATATAAGCCTCTATCTTCAACAGTCACATCAGATATATACAAGTTGTCTTCTTGAACCTAAAATAAATTAAGCAATCATAAAAAATGTAACTGTAAAATATTTTGGACAATAATTATATTTTTTGTGTATAATTTTAAAAATTCTAGATTGAATAACTTTATCATGTATTCAGTAACAAATAAATGTATAATTAATTTTCAAAAGCATGAAATGCATTACACAAATGTATTAATTTAAAAATAATACATTTATAGAGTCAATATGATATTCCAGAGAGAAGTCTCAAAAATTATACATTATACACATAATACTAAAAAATTCAATAGAAATACAGAATTAAAAGTTTTAAATCATATTCTGTTTCTTATTTGCAATATTTATAACACTAAATACAAAAAAAAATCTTAATTCCTGATCTCAAATCAGAAATCACAAAAAATAGAAGCTAGCCATAAAAAGTAAGATATTTTATAAAAAATATTACAGTAAAAAAATAAGAAAAGCTTCCTTTCCTTGGCAATTTTAAACTTAAAACAAAAATTCCTTTACATTTTTAAGGTTAAAAATGAAATTTTTTCAAGCAACATTTATTGATAGAAAGTTGTTGGAGAGGTATCTAACCCTGTGACGGTTTGATAAGTCAGCTCCTACTTTGCTCCAGCTAACAGTTGGCCTTGGAATACCACCAACTATACATCGCAGTTCACCTGATGAACCTTGCATGATAGTCTGTCTTTCAGGTTCTACACGTGCTGTAGGTGGACTGCGTCCTGTAAAAAGATTTTTGCTTTTCTAATACAATGCATGAATTTTGTGTGCATGATGTCTTGAAACATATTATTGTTACTTATAGAAAGAAATTACTTAATGATCAAACCAAGAAAACTAAATCAAGAAGAAAAAAAATTATACATGAGGAAACGTAAAGTGAAACACTCAGCAATTTTGTAATACCAAAGCAAAGAATGTAAAGAATGGTCAAAGTAACTCAACAAATTTAATGTTGAATAAAGAGGTCAGAATACATAATTTGAAATTTGGTAGTCTTAAGAATTGTAAGATTAATTTAACCTAAGAATAATTAGACTAAAAGTATCAACAATATAAATTTTACAATAGAAAAAAAATTTGCTTATTATAAACAATAAGATAAGGATATAAATAATCACATAGTCAAAAAAAAAAAAATCACAGAGCCTGATCCAAAACTTGAGTTTTTATATTTTATTTATTTCCTTTATTTTCCATACTTATTTTTAAATGATAAATTGTTGCAAAATGTTTTAAAAAAATAATAATTAAAAAAAGGTAATTTACAAGTAACTTTAAGTTAAATTTTTCAACATTCAAAACCATAATTAAATTAAATAGAGAAAAAAATCAGGAATATCTACAAAAAAAACAATACTGTGTAGAAGATATACTTAATATATTAATCTTTATTACAATTATTTAAAGGAAATTTAAGTTATTGGTTTTCAAATGAGATTCTTTACCCACCCTGAAATAATGCCTTTAAGCAATTACCTTGTTCATGTAAAAGAAATGATACCAGCAAGTAATGAATATCAATAACATCTACCTTGCCACATTCAAATTCACAACTTTTCAAATGCATATTTTAGAAAATATTTTACAATGACTTTACTTGTATGAAAAATCTAACAATAGTATTAAGTAAAAATTAAAATTTTCCACACACACAAAGCAAATTACAGCTGTAATTGATTACATCAACTGTGTGTATATTTGAATCAGTGTAAAAAGAAAGAAACTAAATTAGCTATGTATTTTCATCCATTCTTTTAAACTGACTTATCATAAACTTACGTGAAGCTATTAATAAACGAGCTTGTGCTTGAGCAGTTCCATGTACATTACTGGCTGTGCATACATAAACACCTTGATGATTTTCGGTGACTCGTGGCAAAGTCAGAACCCCACCAACTTGACTGCTATCTTCAGGTAACTGACCTCCAGAGAATGACCATGTGATGGAGGGAGTTGGTGTTGCTGTAACCCTACATTGGAATTTAACAGTTTCTAGTCTCTGAGCCTCATAAGTTGATGGGGAAATTGTAAGTTGAGGTTCTTCTCCTTTCCCTGTGTCTTCTACAAATAAATACTTTTATATTTTATCTAAGTATATATGCAATATTCTTCTATTTTCAAAGATATACAAAGAAAAATGTCCCTAATAAAGAATAACAATACACAAATGACAATGTTCTGATATTAATAAAAATAAATTGTTCTATATAGCTTTTTTCAATATACACAGAAAAAAATATCAAACATTAAAATTGGTAAATTATCAAGATTTATTAAAACTGCACCTAGGCAACATTAATAGCATTCAACTAAACTGTATCACAGATATAGTTTAAATAATATTAAATGATATTTATCTTTTCTGTAGAATTATAAACAGTTTATAGCTACTCATACACACTGACTCCCCCCCCCCATACTATAAACTCCTGTACTGCAAGGATATCAGCTAGTATTCTATTTCTGAATGGACTTTCCAGTTTAGTCCCTTTGAGACAGTAGGCCTGGCTTCTCGCCACACCAGACCACATCTCAAACCACAGTCTATTATGATCTCAGCTGGTTCTTTCAACATTTCTCTGATGGGGAATCTACACCTTGAGCCTCCCTCTCCACACATCCTATGATGGGTGTGACAGCTGACTCAACACTTGAATGTCAGACTAGGAAATATTGGTCTCTGTAGGAGGTCCATGCAAATCCTCCTATGCCTCCAAAAACCCAACTGGAAAAAAAGCAGGTTTTTATTTGAGGTAAAGATAGTCACCTCTGAAATACCTAAGATGTGACCTTAGTCACTACTGCATGGTAGAGCTACTAAGCCTGTATCTCAAGTTCCCTTCTTATCCAAAATCTTCGGGTTAGCCAGGTGTTTTTAACCTCTCTACATGGGTATCCACCACTTTGAGCAGGGACTTCTGTAAGTTGTAATGCTTCAAGATTTGGGTGAGTGTATTACCTATAAGAGGTCTAATGTCCACTCCATGGCAGGAGTGAGGGGATGAGTCACTTCAACTATGAGTCCCCCTAAGTACCAATGGTATCTCCCGTGTAGAAGATCCCTCATAGCATTCTCCCTCACTTTAAGGTACTCACACCAGGCCGTGGTCTCTGGGCATTGTGTAATGTAATGTCACATTCCCATATGCACCACACAAATAAGAGTCATTCTTTGTGACACCAAATCTCATAAAATCTGCTGGAAATCTGTGTCTTTCACCAATTGGAAAATTCCTTTGTCCTGTATGGCTGCTACTAGGGTGATCTTACTAAGAAGGTAGCAAGTAAAAACGATCATTTCTGTCCACTGTCCCACTTCTACTGTCACTGTGCTTCTCCTGCATCTGAGGGTATTTGTCACATAATCCAACAGCATGACCTTTTTGACCATTGCATTTTCATTCCCCTCAATCTCAACATATGCCTTCATCCAGAGCTACTCATACAAATGTTGAATAACAGACTAAGTAGTTTGCAATCCAAATATATCTTTATTAAACAAAGACAATTTTTAAATTATAGCCCTTTTTGACAAAAGAGTGAAAATAAATAAAATGTATTTAAAAAAAATGCACAAAATAGGGTAGAAGTCAAAGGAAATATTTTATATTTTTCTCATATGCAAAAATTTCTTTTATGAAGCGAAATTTCCACAAATAAGAAAACAAAATTATATTTAGAGAAAATTTTAAAATTTGTATGAACCAAGAAATTTTTCTTTCTATCATCAGTTTATTTAAATTATTCACTGCATTGCACATTTTGAGATAAACAGGCGTATTTTACATATTTATGTACACTAAAAGTTAACATGAATTTTTTTATTTTCGATAAGAAAACTATGAAATATTAATTTAAAAATTTCATTAAAAAAAAACATGGCTTTTACAATTAAAGAGTGATAGTAGGGAAAAATAAAATCACCTCCTCTAACAAGTAAAACAGTCCTCATTGATTCTGATCCAGCAGCATTCGTTGCTGAGCAGAAATACTCAGCTTCATCACTTTTTCTTGCAGATGGGATTCGGAAGAAGCCAGCTACAAAAGTTGCCTGAGGATTTATTTGGTTGTTACGCCCTCCAGTCCATCGGAGTTGTGGCTCAGGGAAACCTTCAGCAATACAACGGAATTCTATAGGATCTCCAACTTTTACTTCCTGGAAATGTGGCTCAATGGTGACTCGAGGCGGAGTGGGTCTTCCAGTACCTAAAAAATATGCAATAATTTTAAGTATAATAATTGAAAGTAATGCATTTTAAAATACATAAGAAAAAATTGGTGAGTATTGATAATCTAAATAAGGTTGAAACAATATATTTATGAATTTAAGATTAAATCATAAACTGCACACATATTACTTTTTCACTTTAAAAATTATATATATAACATATTAATTAATTATGTTAATTTTTTTAATCATAGTTCAAATTTTAAATAATTATCTCTTAAGCATAAAAGACCATGGTATATGCAGTTGTTCTCTAGTAATTTCCTTTTAATTATAACTAATTTTCTCAGACACATTTAGTGACAATTCTTTAATAGAATCTACATTATTATCAACAACACTCTTTTTTAATAACTCTTTTAAGAGTTGAAGTGAAACAATAGTGAAAAAATACAATCAACAACTGCTTATTATAATAATAAACAGTTCAAAGCCATTTTAATTTTTTATTTATACAAAGTTTAAGATTATTCAAACAGTTAAATTCATTAATCTTTGTCACTCTAATATCTTCAATGTCAACAAGAACTTAGAAAAATTATTCTCTGTTTTCAACATAAAACAATTAACAAAGAAAAATAATAAAATTAGAGCTACAATTATATTAATTTCAAATAAAATTTCATTGACTAAAAGAAAAATCAAAGAATCCATTATAGAAATCAAACACTTTGTATTAAAAGTATTTAACAAAATTTTTATAGAATATACAATATAATAAAATAGTTTTATGAATGAAAATCTCTTATCAAAGTGAAAACTGAAACAAATTACTTTTAAAAAACACCCAATGAGAAATTTTAAGTTTTCCTCTTTTTACCAAAACATACATATAAAATTTTTTTAATATGGTTAAAAGCCAAACAAGTTTTTAATTATATGTATGAATTAAATAACTTAGGTTTTAAACTTATCTTAACTTTTTATCATAAAAGCAATAGAGTACAGACCTTCAACTAAGAGAGTTGCTCTATCCTGTGCAACACTAGTAAGGTCAGACCCTGTACATATATAAGTTCCAGTATCTTCTGGTCTCACATTTGGTATGGACAATACACCACTAGCTTCTGTAGCCTGAGCTGGCATTGCTGCTCCTTCTTTGGTCCATACAAGAGTATATGTCACCTGCAAATCCATCGAGATGAATAAATATGCCCAGGCTTCACTCTCATAACCATAATTTTAGAATCAATTAAAATAAATACTTACATCACTAACTTGGCTGACTCCAGTACACCTAAATGTCACAGTTGCACCTACAGGGAGACGTTGAGTACGAGGTTCTTCAACTCTCACACGAATTGTTGGACTAACTCCTTTATTACAGAAAATAAAAATGTGTTAACAATTTAAACAGTATTTCTGATAAAGAGTGAAAAATTATTCCTAAGCTAAAATTTAAAATATTAAGTTGTTTAAATTAATTTAAATTAGAAATTAAACATTTTTTAAAAAATGTCAATAAAAATACTTTGGCACACAGCGATAATGTTAAGTTGCAATTATAGTTAATTTGTTAAAAGATCTATGTTAGTAACAAAAAGATTCACAAAACTGTTAAAAAAATTTTAGTAAATGGTTAGCACAAAATCAGAACTGAATTTGAAAACATACAACAAATAAAAAAAAAATATTCAACATTTTTTTTTTAAATTACAGTGCATAATTTGGAATTAAAAACAGGGGAAAAAAACCCAACTAAATAAAGATTAAAAATTTGTCTCTAATCGTGAAACTTTTTTATCTGCATAAAACTAATCCAATTATTTTGATTGATCCAAGAGAAATTTAAATTTAACATGAAAATATATAAAAAAAAGCACTCTTCAAATTTACAAATAAATATTATTCACAAAAAAGCAAAATTTTCATACACCAGCAAATAATCTACATCTAAACATCAAACACCAACACAAGAGATACGAGAATGAACATTTCACAGAAAATGTTCATTTAAGAAAAAGAGCATCTAAAAGAGCTACAAAGATTTTGAAGTCAAGAAGGCTATTCCTGTATAATAGCCACAGTCCAACTAAACATGTGCAATTTCACGAAACAACACAGACAGTGAAGAGAATGTTAAAGAAGCTACAAATTTTCTACAAGAGCACCACACAATGAGTGCCAAAGTCCAACTTTATTCCATCAAATGTTTTACCCAAAACAACAAGCTTGGAAACTTTCTGGACACTTCTGTTTTTAGCTATGGCTCGACACGTATACAGTCCTTGATGCTGTTTGTTGACATTGGGTATTGTTAAGATACTCTCAGTATCAGTGTTTTTGATCCTAGCTCCAGATCTAGTTTCAAAAACAGTATCATTGTTGTGAAGCCAGACAACTCGGAAAGGTGAGGTGCTAGAAATTAGGCAGTGAATTACAGCAATTTCTCCAAAGTTTTTCACAAGCATCGCAGGTTGAATGATAACGTCAAGTGAAAATCCTGAAATGCTACTGTGTTATTATGGAGACACAAATCATCATGAAATGATACCAAAAATAATGAGCGTAGTTACTCAATTTTAATTTATTAGAAAAATCAGATTCTCAAACAAATTTAAAATGCAATTTTATAGATTTTATATATTATTTATTTAAAAAACAAAATAAAGAGAAGTTATACCCAATTACTAAAAACATAACAGACAAAATGTTTAAAAGTACAATTCCAATTACTAGATTCGTTATTTTGAATACATATTAGAGTTTTAATATGTGATACACTTCAGCTCAAAAACTACTAAATAATTATAAATGGATGTTGCTTTTTAATGTTGCAAATATTACCTCCTGTGGGTTCACATCGACCTCCAGGTTGCACTGGAGTTCCTCTATAACCTGAAGCACATCTGTAAATATTCATTTGTGAGTACTCAATAAATAAAATACTAAAATGTCTATAGTATTAAAATAGACAAACTGCTTTGAAAAAAAATATTTGCACGCATATAATATTCATACTTTTCACAGTTTCGTCCAATATAGCCAGGGGGACAAGCATTGCAAGTAGGCTGACCATCATTATCAAGGAAACAAGTAGGTGAAAATCTAGCAAGAAAGAAATTATTATGTAGAATTATTTTATGACATTTATTAATATGAAATTTTTTTAACAAAATATGTATCAATAACTTTTAATGCAAAAAATGAGGTATTTTCAAATATTTATATCACATGTATTTACAAAACCATCTGTAAATAAAGTCTACCCAAGTATAATAGTTTTATAGTTAGATTATAAATTTTAAATTTATAATCTAATCCATTCAATGCTAAACCCCTGTATAGCTTAAGAATATTGAAGAAAAACAACAACAAAAAATATTTATACAAAACCACAGTTTTAAATTTAAAAAAATAAAAGATTTTGTGACATTTTTTGCTAAAATTATATATTACAGCTCCAGATGTAATCATGTTCTAAGATATCTAAAAATATAGCTTCTTCCCACCAATCCAAAAAGAGTTTTTTTAAACAAATGGAGCATTGCAACACATTTGTTTTTAAAGTGTTTTATATTTTTATCAGAAGTAATTTAATAAAAAATTTAGAGGTAAACTCTTGATGCTTAAATATCTTCAATTAATCAAAATGATTTAAATACTTATTTACTACTTTCTACTGTTTTAGTGCTAACTCATTACTTACTGATTTGGAGGAGTAGTCAATGGGCATGGACATGGCTTGCAATCCTCTGGAGTTCCTCGAGTGGCATCTCCATAGAAACCATCAGCGCACCTTTCACAGCTTTCTCCAACAGTGTTGTGTCGGCAGCGCTGTTCATGAATACAAAATATATGTATATAATATTCAATTAAACTAAATTAATCATTTAATTTTTATAATATAACAAGCAATCTCTATGAGAAAACTTATCAAAGTGATACTTTCTTCATTCATTAGAAACCTGCAAATATTTAATGAAATTAGTAAGCTAATGAATTTAAGCTGATTAGTTAAATCTTTATCATATAATTTATTGTCTACCAAATAAATTAATTTAAAAAGCACTATCCTATAATGTTCTTATTAGTATAAATAAGTTACACATAAATAGATAGAGTAATGAATTACAATTTTCCAACAAAAATTAATACTGCAACACAATTTTAGACTAAATACTCTTGCTTGGTAATTTAAGAGCATCAAAGTAAATTTAAATTAATGAAAAATCTTTTTCAGGTTGTTGAATTTGATGAAATTTTTTCTAAGTACAAATAATGATTTATAAAGTAAATTTTACATTAAAAAAAATTATACATTTCTTAATGTAAAAATGTATTTATACATGTGATACATGTCAAATAAAAACAAAAACAAAAAATTGTACAGCCATTAACTTAATGACAATATAAAAAAAGCACATTGCACTTTGAAAGAAATGTTCACACAAAAAGAATTTAATCCCTACCACACAACTTCCAGTAGTGGCATCACAAGATTCTGAATGACCATTGCAGTTGCATCTGGTGCACCTTCCCAAACCAGGCCCACTTGCATCCCGAATATATCCAGGAGCACATTCCTATCAAAATATACATAAAAAAATTTTTTTTTTGAGTTTGTAGATAATAATATCAATAGTGAGGTAAAGATCGGACATTTTTTTCAACTAACTATAAACTAAATTAAATACTATATATTTTGGGTAAAAAAGTGAAAAGAAAATAATTTCAGTACAGCAAAAATAATAATAATACTTCCTTAACTAACTTAAAGTGATTGTGATTAATATAATATCAAAAGGAAAAAAACTGCACAAATAAACATTTCATTTTATTAGAATAATTTAAAAGTTATAAAACATAAAAACTCAAAAGTAATTTTTTAATGAATTAATGGCAAAAAATATATAATATAAAACAAGTTAATGTGCTATAAAAAGGCAAATAATAAAACAATGTTTAATAAGTCAAACTTAAAATAAAATATAATAATCAGAACTAAAAAGTGTAAACCTTGAAATATTTTTTATTGAATTAGAAAATGCAATTCATAAGAAAGTTTTTACCAATATCAGATTAACAAGTAGAAGTTCACTATAATTAATATACAATAATAATAGAGTATATTTAAGCTTCATTTTTAAATGCTATACATTTTGTTTCCTATACTAGGAAAATCTTTTATTCATCAATTTAAAAAAAGAGGTTTTGTTGGGGTTTTCTAGAAGTTAGGTCAGTACACAATTAAAAACTGCCTAGAATTTTTATTACCTATTTTAATCTTTTAATTAAAATTTCATGTTTCCCAAAAATTTACGTAAAATTTTAGGGTGGTGTTCTATGTTAAACATCAGAAAATACAATTTGATACTTTAAGAAACTTTAATGTGTACTGTTGTTCATTGTAACTATTTAATGTTCACTTCCATTTTGATTTGAACAAATACAACATAGTAGTAAAAAACAAATATAACATAATATAGTACATTTTTCAAACATTATTACACATTCATTTTATTTTTCTTACCTCACAAGATAAACCAATATATCCAGGAGGACAAACACATTGTTCAACTTCAGTAGCTAGGCCTTGTCCTGTACTCTGAGGAACCGCAGTATCCATTTGTACATCCTTCAGAAGAGTTTGATGCATTCTGTTATGGAAAGAAGCTCTGATTAAAAGTGCTTCAACATTAGCCAGAACCTTCATGAAGTCTTCTCTGGTGGCTGAAGTTGGTCCACGAGAGTCAACTCTCTGCCAGTTAGTCTACAGGAAAAATTTAATATTTTATACATACTTAAACTAAAAAAGAAGAAATATGTTGTTGCTACTTATGCTACCTGATCAACAGTAACATCAGATCAAGGTCCACGAAATTCATTGTGGTGAAGGGCTAGATTTTCACACCTGTTGTTTTCCTTAGCTTTGAACACCATGCAGGTGACCAGGGAGTAGTCAGGGACCTCCCACCTCTCTTACCCTTCCCCCAACCTCACGAGAGGACTTGCATCTCGATGGCTATTTAAAGTACCCCTATGCCGCAAAGGTACTAAACATTTACAAAGATCCATGCGTTCTCGAGGATTCGCACCCAGGCGCTATGGCATAGCAGTCAACGTTGCTAATCTCTATACAAAAACCAATAAATAGAATATTTATGTTTTATGAAAACTTAAAGGCAATGGGAAATGAGAAGCAATTATTAACCACTTCACAATGGGCAAGTCATATATGCATTGAGCACAAACATGTCTCACAGCCAGGTTGTGCATATATGCGTTTAAAAAAAAACTGGTTTAGAGGACAGCCAGTGCATATATGCATTTTAAGCTGAAGCAATTTTTAATGACTATTAGATGTTAGTTATTTTGGTCATCAATTGTTGTGGAAGAGGGGGGATATTGAAATGTAAACAAACAGAACTCAAACTGTGAAAACGAAGCCATAAACTTTCCACTCAATGCAAAACATTCCTGTTTCTAAAAAATTTTCGAATACTTTATTTTCTTTTTCTCTACAGCAAGGAGTGTTTTAGGGTTTCAGCATCAACTCTCTTACAGTTTTTGTTGATTTCGGATATATTTTGCATATTTCTCTACTTATATTTTGAAAACCTTTTTTGACTTCAGATTAGTATTTGATTGTTTTGAAGACATTTTCCTACCCTTAATATGAACAAAAAGGGTGAAAAGGCCTAAGAGAGCATAATTTATTCACAAATTGTGCTTAAACAAAGAAAAACACAAACATTTTATGCTTGCAAATCATGCAATGCAGGACTTTGCGTTCCTCCGTGCTTCAAGATTTTCCACTTTCAGTCTTCATATTAATTTTGTTATTTCTTTTTGTAAATAGTCTCTATGTTGTATATTTTTTATTAATTTGAAAGCTTATTACTGTGATTTGTCAGTCAAAAACTTGGAAAATTTGAATACCACTTACGGAAATGATTTTTCAAGGTTCCATAAATTTATATTTTCATATAAATTGATGGAAAAACATTACTTTATATTAATTTTGATGTAAATGACAGCTTATGTAATAATCTACAATGATACCAAAACTGCAATGTTAGGACACATTTCATTATTTATGCTTTTTTTCTAAACTTGGATGGGGGTTTAGCAACGAAACCCCCATCCTCTCCTACAATTCCCTCCACTTCCGCCCCGTCCTCAGGGAGTATTTTCAGCAAAGGAACCCTACCCTGAATAGGTTAATTTAAGTCATTTTTTAAATAGAGTTTCTTTTTTCTTAATATTAAACTTATTTTAAACATGGACAAGCAAATCATTTCCATGCTATCATCCATTATTAGACAGGAGATGAAAGCCCTTGACGGGCTATGTGCTCCATAGAATACACCCATCTACATATTACATAAAAATTCATTTCCATTACAAATAAGTTTAAAAGCAATGCTTTTCTTGTAATACAATTTTTAATATCTTTATCAAGTTTTAAAAACAAGTAATTAAATTCCTTGAAATTCCAAATTTTTAATAAAGCAAAAATCTTTACAATATTCTTAAATTATTAAATGGAAAATTTATTATTGCTCATTTTAATACATAAATCTGTAAAATAATATTCATTAAAATTATTTAAAGTAAATATATGACTTGATAAAAACATCCCCTAGATACATATACAATATTTTTTTTTAAATGTTAAATTAATTATTTTTAATACAATTTGATATTGCCTTTAACAATAAATGTTTTGAAAAAAGATAAAAGTCCAATTTTTCAACAGTGATTAATTGAAATTGTACACATATATATACCTCTCTAAGTTCAATTTCAAATGTTCTAACTTCTTGAGGATTCAAAGTAGGAATGTTAACATAAAACACTGATATTCCATTACCCTAGAAAACAAAACAATCAGTAAGGTTAGAAAGTACAAGGCATTTATATGATCAGTAAATCATTAACAGCTTGTGTGTCTTATTAATTTATAAAATTTATTCAGATTAAGAAGTTACACAATGGGTACAAAAATGGATAGATGTAATAACAGACTTACAGTTAATTCATATAAAATTATTACCCATGTAAAGTTATGACAATTCATATTTAATAAATTAAGTTTAAAACCACAACACAAATAAAATGCAGATGTTTTATATGTATTTCAGATACTACAAACTAACTCTAATAAAAAGAATGAAAACTGAAATATTTGGGAATTAATTTTGGCATACCGTCATTTCTACATCAGCATCAGCATACAAATCACCACCATCTCCAGCAAGGTATTGTTGAGTGTATCTAAGTTTGCCACCATATGAAGCAAGCTAAGAGAAATATATTTTCTTATAACTTTGCTTTTTAGAAAGGTTTTTAAAATTCAATCTTTCACAAATTAATCCAAAATTTCAAGCAGTTTATGGAAATACCCAAAAATTAAGGATACATAATATAGGTATTTTTAAATTGTTTATGAACAAATAAAATATTTCTAAAAGAAATGCTCATAAAATAACTAGAAAAACTCTTAATTAAAACCAAAATAATTCACAAATTTATAATGAGGAGTTCACACAATTAGAAAATATATAAACATTTCTCTCAGATTACACCTGAAGTTTAACGTCTAACATAAAAGTAAATTTAATTAAAACTTTACACTTAATTTGTACTGATTGACTTTAAAAATGAAAAAAACGTAGTAACAAGGTTTGAACTTGATGTTTTTTACAAAGCAATAATAAAATAAAATTTTGTAAGAACTTTATAATTTTTTTTATGATAAACAAAAACTACAAAAAAAAAATGTTGTATAATGTATACAATAGTAATCCCAAACTTGGGTAAAATAAAAGCAATAAAATTTGCATACCTTATTGCCCAAAAATTGAGCTGGTAATGACCAGAATAATGTTTCTGTCTGTTCTGGCTCCCGAGGGAAGGATGTAAAGCTGACCTCATTCTGACTTGGATTGACAATGATGCCTTCAGTAATAGTTCGAGTTCTAAATCTGGATGTTAATTGGAAGTTATGGTTGTAGGGATCAGCAAGATCTTCCAGTCGCATTGCAATCTACAAAAAAAGAAATGGAAGATGAATAAAAAATTAATACTTTTATAAAAGAGCAGAAACTAATTTCTATATCGCTGTCATGATACTTATAATTGAATACAGTTTGCCTAAAAGAAAAATAATAACTTTTAATTTTGAAACAGTATGCATTATTCTTTTGAAAATAAAATTGTATTAATGATGAAACAAAAACTGAAATATCAATAAAAATATACTTCATTAAAATATTTTCAATAATATTACTTTACTATTGTAAACTTTATATATTTATTTTTAGATATGTAACAGCTGAAATTTGTATTAAATAACTAAATATCAGTTCTTAAAACTTTATAAATAAAAAAATAAGCATTACTTCATACAAATGTATAAATGTACATCATAGTAACTTTAAAAACAAACCAGGGCACATAACATTACGAAATTATGTATTATGAAATAATCAAGTGGAGTGCAATTCCGAACATTCAACTACAGTAACCCAATTTTATTTTACATTTCATTTTAAAATTTAAAGAATAGAAGTAATAACTTTCCCCAACAAAATCTAAAAAAAACTTAAGCAAAATTATGAAATTTTATATCAAGGAAAATTGCTGTTCATTTAAAAAATGTATATTCTTTATTTCAGTTTTTAAAACTTTAAAATATTTAATAACCAATTTTCTTTTGCTTAGTATATATTACAAATATTTAAAATACTTATTTTGATTTATATATAATAAAATACATACTTAAAGTCACATCTACTTGGTTTGTACAAAATTAACTTTGCAAGGTTTAATCCAACAATCATTTTAACAACATGCACATATGTTTATTGCAATGGATACCTTCACCCATATGCAGATTTCTCTCAATGAAAGTTTTTTTTTTAAATAGGGCAGCCAAAAATTAAAAACCTCAATAAAGAATTCAATTCTTCCATATAAACCACTATACAAGGAATGGAAAATTTTCTCTTTGTTTGGAAGTTTAGCCGTATAATCAGCCACACAGGTCTCCAATTAGAAGTCCTTTTCTGGATACTAAGTGAAATGGGAAAGCATAATTAATACTTGAGGGTCATATATGTCCTAAGTGTATCGTAATTGAAATCATTTCTGTTATAAACAAGGTGATTTAGGACTAGCCTTTAATTTTACAATTTTAGGGGGTACTTTTTATTATGTAATGAAAAGTACATGGTTTTACTGGTTGGTCCAGATTTGGCAATTTTAAAATCGAGGAATTTTTTCTAAAAGTTTACAATAAACAGTACCCCTGAAATAGAAATTTGGACAGAATGAAAATTAATACAATTCAAAAAGATCTTTGGATTATAATTTCGCTTTTATTGTCTGAAACATTAGTATCAAAAATTGGGAACCAATTCTAAATAATGGAAAAAATCTGTTCCAAGAATAGCTGTATTGACAATCAGAAATGTCTTCTTAAACTGAAATTCATAAGTGCAATTTTTTCTCCATATACATTAATGGTAGAATTTTCAGCCAAAATTATCGATTATGAAGAATTTTCATTTTTGATAATTATTGGCAAGGACTAAAGACTTATCAGAGCAGATGTTGAACAGAAATGAAGTTCAGTCTTGAATGAATAGGGGACATTTATTGTTAAGGCAAAGAATGTCACCTCATTCTCTTCTATGAATAGGTTTGAATGCATTTTTCATCCCTAAACTTTTCAACATCATGCTAGACATACCAACAAATTTAAAATTGTATTATCTTTTGTGAGATTTATTTCTACAACAAAGTCACAATTATATGAAAAAGAAAGTCAATCAATTTTTGCATTTTATTCATAATTTCATGAAATAATTTAGTTTAAAGTGATTCATTTGTGTAGAAACTGAAAGTTTCATTAGGGAAATGGCAAAATTTCAATGGCTGAATCCAATATTATGGCAGTGCTTTCTAAAGTAAGGTCAGAAACTACAGCTAAAATCATTTGAACAGAAGTTAGTAATAGCAGCAGAAACAATTCTAACATTAAGTTATTTAGAATGCTATGCAATTATGCATAGAATCTCATGTTCCATGATCATTCAGATGGTTTATGGTAACCTAATTTTTCCCCAGACAAAAAAGTTTACAAATTTCAAACTAAGAGGATTCAGCCATGTAATACTTTGTTGTTCATGTATGGGACAGTTGTACATATAGTTTCACGAGTAAATTACAAACTAAAAATGCAGCTTGATGCAAAAGATGAAGTATAATACAATTATATTCAGTTATTGGTTTCATGATGGATTTTAGAGCAATAAAACAAAGTGCCTTGCACATTACAAACTGAAAGGCAGAATCTGATTGGTTAAGAATTGAATTTCAAATTGTGTTTACCTCTAAAATTGTGCAAGGTACCAGAAAAAACTACAATTTAATGTTTCTTAATAGTAAACAAATAATGAATTATTGAAAAATAATTTTGCATTTGTGAAAACCTAACAGTCGGCAATATAAAAGAATTTTTTTTATGTGCTTCTATCAAGCCTAACTTTCAATTTCCACCAATAGTAAAGGATCAAAATAACACTTATAATTAAATGAAAAATTTGAAATTCAAACTTTTTGTGAAATATGTGTTTGCTATAAAAACGGATAAAAACGTTATCATAAGTTTGTGTTCTTTGTTGTCCAAATCACCATCTCAGGATATTCTTAAGAGATTAGTGTTTGAATTTATAATAATACTAACAAGGCAACCGATCTTTGACTATCATTTATCTCCTTTCACATCTATTTGCAAGCACACAATTCAAACTTGTACTCTGCATCCTTACAACCAAATTAAGTGAACTATTTGGTATTGCCAGATTTACTATAAATTTGTATCCACGAAACTTTAATCTATACAATAATTACATTAGTCTGTAGTAGGATCCATTACATCATATTTACAGTACTTCCTTGTAGTTTTAAATCTTCACAATTAATAAGAAACTAATCTGAGTAACATTTAGAAATTGAAACAGAAAAGTCATGACATGTATAATCTTTTTGTAATAGAAATATAAAATGTTCATTTTATTCTTGCTACACATCTCCAGTGGCTTATACTCACTATTAATAATATTTAACCATTCTTAATAATCAGTTTCATAATTATTAGAAATTCAAAACTGCACAACCTTCAGAGAATGGTCTTAGGGTTTTGAATATTTGTAACAAAATAAATGTAATTGTTATTCAGCAAATCATAAGAGAAAATAAAATATTTACATAATTTGAGAAAGTTAGAATGAAACAAATTTCAACATTTAAATAAACATATACCTGGTTCCTATAATAAGAGCTGCTACTACACTGTTGTGTCACTCCAAAACAGAAGCAAGGAGCACAGCCTTCAGGATTACGAGATTCAAGGTTGAAAAAACCTTCTTTGCATTGATTGCAATTTCGTCCCTGAACATTTGGCTGAATTACAAAAGAATATAATTAATAAACTTGATTTGTATTCTAAAAATGATAAATAAAGGGCAAGAATATAATATCTTACCTTACAAGGGCAGTTGTTACGATAATCACACTCCAAGCCCAAGCTTCCTCGTGAATCACACTGACAAGTTGGTTCTAAGATTGAAAAAGAAAACAAACACTAAATATTTGCTACAATAATTATCATAATGAAAATTCAATTTTTCTTCCAAAGTCTGTTAAATATATATATAAAGTAATAAATAGTGTTAAATGCTAACTAATTAACATGATAAAACTTCAGAATCAACTAACTCCAATAAGAATTCAAAAACACAAGCCAAAAAAAAAGAGCATAAGCAACCAATTTTTAATGTTAATCAAATAATCACTAGAATGTATAATGATGTACGAAAATTTTCCTCTGTTAATAAATTTTTAAAGAAAATTAAATTTTGGTTATAATAAATTTTGAATTATAGTTGTTTAGCATATTCTATGCACATCAAAACAGACTTATTAATATTAGCAATGTGTTTATAAAAACAAAATTCCTAAAGCGCTTTCATTAAAAATCTGCAAGATTAAGAATCCAACAAATTAGTTATCTAGAGGGCTCAAATCTTTTGCATAATTGATTCTGTAACATTCACAATTATATGAAGGAGTATATTTCATTTCATTGAAGTTGTAAACTAAAACAACAAAAAAGTTAAATAAGATAAAGAAAATTACTACTAAACATAATTAAATTTAAAAATTGTTTTTAAAAGATTATTCATCACATAAATTCTTAACTTAAATATACAAATTTAAATATCATGAATATAGTGAAAAGAGTATCTTTTAAGAGTATCTTACCAATTGCAGGCTGACAATCATTTGGTGTACCACCACTTGCATCTCCAACATACCCAGATAAGCATTCTTCACAAAAGTCTCCTCCAGTATTATGCTGACAATTCTAGATATTAATTTAATATGTATTTTATTTTTCATGTTTTAATTAATACCATATAATTACTTACAATTAATATTTAGAAAATAACTCAAAATCAATATACCTCATACAAAAACAAAGAACTAAGTTTAAAATATAATAAATAAAACTAAAAACAATATAGTAGAGATTTATTATCTTACCCTACATATTCCAGTCTCAGGATCACAATCACTTGAATGACTATTGCAGAAACAAGGTTCACACAAACCAAGATATAGACCAGCACCAGATCTTGTATAGCCAGCATCACAATCTTCACAGGACAGTCCTGTGTATCCAATAGGACATCGACATTGTTCCACAGCTAAAGCTCGTGGTCCATCTGTTGGTCGGTCAACAGCAATGGTGAAAGACACATCAGCAAGACTATTAAAAAATAATAGTTTTCATTACATCTTTATCATGCTCATTAAAATAACAATTATACTAAGCAATAAATATTACATTAACCATAGGGCTGACTACATAGATGGATAAGTTGATATTTGTAATAGTAATTTGATGTATAATTCATTCTTCAAATCATCTTTAACCACCATCGTACAGTTAAAAATATCTACACCAGCAAGATTTAAAAAATTCTAACATAGTTTTCAATTTGTTTATCTTTTTTTCCCCCATTCAACTCTAATTTGAATTTCATATATATTTAAAAGCAGATAATTTTTCAACAGATATTTTTAGATTGCCTTTCAGAAAAGAAAACATTACTGTGGGTATTAATTTAGTGCCACACTAATGTGAAAGATGAAAGTTTCACTGCATTTTATTCTAACTAATATTATAAGCAAACATTCTCAAAAAAAAAAAATTCACTTAAATATTGTTAAGATTTTAAACATGCAAATTACATGTATATAATTTTTGAAATTATGAATTGAAGATTTTTAAATTCAGTAAAATACAGAAGATATTTTTCACAAAATGTGATAAAATATTTTTTTAAATTTAATATTTATAAAGATAAATAATAAAGATAAAAATGAAGAAAATCATAGAAAAAAAAAGCACACAAGTAGTAAATTCAAAACAGTCGTGGCCTAGAATTAAATACATTAACCCTCTGAGAAAGTTGTTATAATTTAAACTTGTAATCAAATTACAGCTTCCAAAACCAATAACTGACCACTTAAATTTAAAGGAACAACATGCAATTCAAGATAAAATTATTCAGATTCTATTTAGATTGTTCAACTAAAATAACATTTTTATTTACAATCCCTTTTATTCTACAAATAAGTTAACAAAGCTATATGTTATGTCAACACAAACATCACACACTTTTGTTGATGATAAATTACCTAATCTGCAAATAAACTACTCTAAAAATAATTAGGTTTTAAAAATTAATATAATTTTCATTTTTGTGTGTGCATGCGTGTGTGTGAGATAATACTTATAATAGCCAGTGCATCAAAAGAAAATGGAAGGGATAAATAAATATCAAATAAAAAAAGATTTACCTTGCAGAAGTAGTACCACCAGTGTAAGTTGCTTTAATCAATATTGCATCTAAATCTGCTAATGTCATCAATAGATGTTCTCTAGTAGCAGGTTGCCCATCAGAACGTAACCATGATGTCTAATATTTAAATAAAATGCATTAATTGTTTTGAAAAAAATCTTTAAATAGGTTGTATTTTAGATAATTTTACATAAATGATTCTAGTGAAACAATATGCTTTATATATATAAAAAAATGAGGTAAAAAATTAAAAGAATAAAATAGGCAGAATTTAATAAAAACTTTAAATGGATTACCTCATACATAGGAATTGAAATAGAATGTAAAGATGAAGGTCGAATTAACTCAGGATGTCTATATACCAGAACAATGCCATTCCCCTTAAAAGAATTTTTCAAACATTATGTTCATGGATTAACACAAATTTTAACTAATTAAGTTCATGAAATAA
The DNA here is from genome assembly GCA_019973975.1 of Trichonephila clavata. Lineage (NCBI taxonomy): Eukaryota > Metazoa > Arthropoda > Arachnida > Araneae > Nephilidae > Trichonephila > Trichonephila clavata. The sequence continues at coordinate 58,725 of BMAO01030408.1, forward strand.
AAAACTTAAATTACCATTATCTGTACATCAGGATCTAAGTTAGGATCAGCTCTGCTTCCTGGGACATACATAACTGTGTAATTCAGTCTTCCACCATAGGCTGTTACCTAATAGAAAATTAAAACATTTACCAGAATAAATAATAATGTCATTCAATCTATTCAGCAAGAAGGATATTATTTTGAATTTGAAAAAGAAAGAGAAATTGGAATACTTTATTTAAAAAATAATACAAAAATATATATTTATAATGATTAATTTTGTAAATACATTATCATACATATATATTGATTCAAAAATCATTAATACTTACTTTATCACCCAAGAAAGACTGTGGCATTTTCCAATAATAAGTCTGTGCTGGTTGTGTGGCAAAATTTCTAAATACAAGTTCCCTGTTTCGTGAATCCACTTGCAAATTTTGGTTGATATTGTAACTCCTTAGAATGTTAGTAAGAGTTACTCCTTGTGAACTGCTAGTGAAACTCAAAATAATCTAGAAAAAAATGAAAAACTATGCATATAGTTCCAATCTACACAACAGTACACACAGACAAAATATGGAGTCAGCTAACTTAAAAAACACACACACAAGAAATAAACTGCTGTGTTTAAAAAAAAAATTTTATCCCATAATCATACAAATTTCAAGTTTTTAACTTAAAAATTCACAACTTGTATTTAACAAATTAAAATAAATGTACAGATATAAAAAAAAATTTATAAAATTAAAGTGATCAGCTTAATATTAGTATTATATGATGATATAAGATCAAAAGCATAAGATTTATCTATTAGAAGACAAACCTTCAGTTGGAATCTATATTAATGAGAACTTATAAACAGAAAACAATTACAAATTTGAAGGTTTATAGAGAGAAATGTAACTTTAAAAAAGATACCTTACAAAAGATAATTTATAAATGCTTACATCATCTCTATACCATGTGCTGCTTGAACAGGTTTCAGTAATACCCATACAAAAGCAATCAATGCAACCAAGTGGAGACTCAGAATTCAAATAAAAGGTGTGCGGTTTACATTGATCACATCGAGCTCCAGTAACATAAGACTGAAAAAAATTGATAGATCTATAATTTGCAGTACTTCAATGAACAATTTAGTAAAATAACTAAATACATGCCTTATAAATAAAGAAAAAAAAATTCCATTTACTTTGCATTGACAAAGTCCTGTTGTTCGACTAGGATCAGGAGTTAAGCTACCAACTGGATCACATTGTAATCCTCCTAAAAAAGTAAAATTTGAATTGTTTAATTGAATTAAAATTCCCTTCAACTGTAATAAAAATAAACACAGAATTAAAATTAATTGAACTCTCAATAAAGTATATTGTAACAAATGCATTTTTAATACAACTTTTATGAAAAAACACCCTACTACAAATAATTTCTTGACAATTTTTTAAAATTATATATAACACATGGGCTGAAAAGTCCCGGGCCTAACACATAGATGGCGCTAGTTTTATTGCAGTCACCTTTTTTTCAGTTAATACTAACCTTCAAAAGACAGCTGTTATATAAAGTTTCCTGATATTCTATTCATTAGTTTGTGAGTTATTGTGCTAAGAGTGACGCTACTTTGTTATTTTCAAAACAATGGATCAAAAACAATTTAGTGTTTTAATTTTACACTGCTTCTTGATGGGAAAAAATACCGTTCAAGCGAAGCAATGCGACTACTGGCTGTTCGCAGACCTGAAAAAAATGCTCACCGGTAAGATTTCGCACGAATGAAGAGGCTATCGCTGAAACTGAGGCCTATTTTGAGGCAAACGATAAATCGTTCTACAAAAGTGGTATTGAAATGTTAGAGCGGCGCTGGAATGATTGCGTTGCTCTTGATGGAGATTACGTTGATGAATAAAGCTAATTTTGAACCAAAAAAACTGTGTTTTCTTGTTAGGCCCGGGACTTTTCAGCCCATGTGTTATATATATATATATGTGTGCTTTCATTTAATGGGCTTTAGATTGGTATATCCACCTTTACAGACCTAGTACATTCCCTCGGAGCTGGTATCATTTTTTATAGTGTGGCACTATATAGGTGATATCAATTGCTGCAAATAGTTTTGTGTGTGTGATGCTCAGTTCCCCCCCAGAGGCTATGGATGCGAAATTTGTACTTAGGAATTTAATTATGCTGAGAGCATTTAAGACAAATGGACACTCAAGGGATTTTTTACACGCCATATAATCAAATGACATGGATGCTGTCGATTTTCTGCAACATGAAAATCCACCAACTTAAGTCAAAGTCGAACCTGCAACCAAAGGTGCAGAAGGCCAGCGACAAACCAACCAGGCGGTATATGTATATATATATATTTAACCACTTCCTTCTCCCTCCCATCAAAATGGCAGGCTGAGGTTCAGCCCTTTATTTTTAATGCTCATGATATTTCCAGGGCTAGAGAGTTCAGAAGAGTAACATACCAAAAGGGCCATTTTTTATACCCAGAAAAAAAATTTATTTCCTACTTCACATATCCAATAGACTATTCGTATGCACATATTCACCAGACTATTTATAATGTTTTAGAGGGTATTTTAAATAAATTAGTTGAAAACAAACTTAAGCTTATTTTTAAACATTTTCTAGGATAAGAAATAGGTATACTTTTATAACGTTTTCTAGGAAAATCATGCATACAATCTTTAAGGGGTTCTTTTCATATAAATTAAAGAAAAAACATAGTTTATCAACTTTCTATAATAATAAACTTAAAAATTTTAAGAAAATACTTAAAAATAATTCAAAATATGTTTTTCAAAAGATATGTCCCCCATATAAATAAAATCTTTTAAAAAATAAAAAAATTTAATAATGAACATTATTAACATTTATCCCATGATAATAGCCAGACAAAAACCAAAAAATTATTTCAAAATTGTCTTTATTTAATTTAAAATTTTTCCGGCAATTTGTATTGGAATAAATTCAGCAAATGTAATATAAAATATATGTATTTAAATTACAGGAAATCAAAAAATAACTTAGTTTTTTTTATTACCTGTAGGAAAAAAAATTGAACAGAGAAATTTGTAGAGTTATGATTCAAATGGTATAAATGGTAATCACAAAAATAGTGTTACGATTTTGGTATTTAAAATGTGTTTATAATGTTAAATTATGTCAAAATTACTATTCTGCTTGAAAAATAGTGCAGGATTAATGTTTATTGCATGTAAACATGTGAATTAGATCAATTGCTATGGGACCTTGTAAATAACATGGGCCTCTTTGGGTATCTTGCCAAATTGGCGAGATATCGTTTAGTTGGAGACAGTTTTGGCAACTTATTTTGTCGCCAAATTTGTTGCCAAGTGTCGCCAAATTTGGCGATATTTGACGACTTCCGGTTCTCCTATTTTCTGGAATATTCTACCACTTTCGCCGTGTCTATATAAGGCATACTGAAATGCAACAAGGGGCAGTTGTTATTCAGATTTCTTGAAGCTCAGACGCGCCAGCAGCCTCTGTTACTTTACGGGTGATTCCGTTGTGATTTATGCCAAAGAGAGTACGAAAGCCTACGGCTTTGAATTTGATCCATTCTCCGCTGGATCAGTACATTGCGTTGTATTACTGTGACTTCGGCTGTTCTTATGCCTTTCTGAACATTGTATTCTTCATTGGGCTGATAATAAAGAACTGTTTTATCGCTGTCCTGATTAAAGTCTATTCAATCCCTGAACCCAGCAGTTAAATTCATTACAATAGTAAGCAAAGAACACATCGTTCAGAACTATAATCTAAATATAATTTTATTTAAGACACCAAAAAAACCCAATAGATATTAGATTAGGTTTTTCACTTGTCATTGAAAACTCATTACTTTCCTAAATCCTGTTCATTACTTTCCTAAATCCTGTTCATTATTTTCTAAAGTGTTACCTATATATTTAAAACAAGATAAAGAATATAACAAGCAACAAAAAAATTAAGTATTTCTACTTAGGTCAACAAAGAAAAATTTTATTTTAGTTACTTTTTATTAAGTAATTACAATTAATATAAATAAGTATATACATATGACAGAATTACAACATTCAGTGGAAAAATAGAAAGCGATTTCCCTTGCAATAATTTTCCATTCCCCATTCTATATATGGTGATCGACTAATATTTGTTTGTTACTATTTATTCATTAATGTAGTTTTAATTATTCCAATAAAATGTTATAGTAAAAAGAAATCACATTCTAAGAAATTAGGCTATCCCAGGTGGAATTTGAATCCAGGACCTTTGGATTAGAAGTCCAACACGCTATACATTGTGCTACGGGGATACAATGAGAGGTTTTTTTTATATATGGTGTTGGATTATTACTTTTGTTTGGTGTTATTTATTCATCAATTAATGAATTAATATTTGAAAAAACTGCATTAACATCAAGTGCCATCCACGACAAGTTTTAAAAAATGTATTTAAATTTGAGTTGATAAATAAAATATTTTATTAATGGTTGAAAATTTGAACAAGGTATACATATAAATATATATATAGGGAGAGTGTTAACTAATAGTAGAAATTGAAATAAGAACATTGTAAATATTCACCATGAACTCTACAGCTGCCACCAGGAATATTAGGGTTACCATCATACCCAGGACCACATCTCTCACAGCGTCTTCCTTCATAGCCAATAGGACAGGCATCACAAGTCACTTGACCATCAGTGTCAAGTACACATGTTGGGGAGAACCTACACAAAGTTACATTTTAATAGACAAGCCTAAATTCTATAAAGAAAATTATACAGCATTTAAGTTATTTCTATTATACCACGTATAAAAAAGAAAAGCGGAAAAAAACCTTGTTTTAAAATAATGATTAAGAGATCAATACTGCAAATCTTTTAATTTATAGATCAAAACTACACATAAATTTATAATAAAAACATTTATATAATTACTATAAACAAACTTTCCTTTACATTTGTTGAAGTAGTTTTCCATTTATATATAAATTACACATCATCAAATCCATAGTTATAAAATACATTTAATTTGCTACCAATGACCCAACTAAAATTTGGAGTCAAAAATTTCAAATTCTCAAAAATTAACTCAATTTTCAAAAAAACTAATTCCCTAAAAATTCAAAAGTGACATCCCCCCCCCTTTTTCCTTTGAAGGAATATTTACCACACATAAACAATTAAAAATGAAAGATTTTCTGTACACAGCAAAATTCATTCTTCTGTTCCAACACATTGTACAGAATAATAATATGATAGAACAGTTGCCAAAATATTGTTGCTGCCAATTTCTTTTGATGTAGATAATATTAATAAAAAGATAACATTTTAAGACTTTTATTTAAAAAAGTTACAGATACTGATGAGAAAAATTCAAATTTCCAAAAACTGAAAAAGTGCTGCTCAAATAAAAAATATATATTAAAACTGATGGCATTCATCATATATATGAATATTCTAACATTTCTTTGGAAAACATTAGTTAAACTCTACAAAATGCATTTTGTGAATATCTAGATTAAAACAATTAAATACAGTAACAAAAATAACAAGAATAAAAAAATTTCAAAATAATCAACATTTCCATTAACAGAAAAAGAAAATCATTTATCAAAGTCAAAGAATGTTACATTGAAAAAAAAAGATGAAAACACAGTAATGTGTAATTATTTCTATTATTTAAATCAAAATTAATTCAACAAAAAATCTCAAATTGTACTTTTTATAAATATTTTAAATTCATAATAGAAACTTGGCTTATTACACAAACCAATAATTCTTCACATTGATTTTTTAATATATGTTTACATAATAATAATATATATATATACTTCACTTAAAAACTACTTAAATTTAGGAAAATTATATTTGTTATATTTTATAGGAAACCATGCAATGGTTTTGAGCTAATCCAATGTACTTTATCATGCTGATAAACTAAGATATACATATTATTTTTACAAATATGGGAATTTATCAATGAGTTTCAGGGGTTCCTATTTTTTACAAATTGTGGATAGGGATAGGATACAATGACTAAAATAAGGTAGAAAAGGCACGCTTTTGAGGAATTCACTGAAGTACTTCAAAATGAAAGGGGCTGGACAACCATGCTGGAATATATTTCATGCAATAAAAAACAGCTATATATGTATTTCTGTTACCATTCAGAATGCAAGGCATGACTTCTGGTGTCCAAGAGACTGACATAATGCAGAAAAGAAGAAATTTACTTATTTCATTCAAATCATGTTAGTCATAGGTAATTTCTCTGGAATACATTTCAATACATGAATCTAATTAAATCAACTATGAGTTAAATACTATTTCTATTCACATAACAAACAAAATACTTTTATAGCTTTTAGTACTTTTCATCATGAAATATTAAAAAAATTAGAATAATTGTTAATAACAATTTACAAAGCTATTAAGATAAAATTATGCAACAATTCTTAGTACACAACAGTTCAGGTACATTTTCTAAGCAAAACAGCAGGAAAAAGAACATACTGATTGGGAGTTGTAATTAATGGACAAGGGCATGGTTGACAATCATCAGGTGTTCCGCGCCTTGCATCACCAAAATATCCTCTCTTGCAACGCTCACATTGTCGTCCTTCGGAATTATGACGGCAATTCTACAACAGTAACATTAGTTTTCATTTTTTTACCAACACAAACATACAAATAAGACATTTAGATATTCAAAAATTATTCTGGTTATTAAAATATATTAAATTATTAATTATTGTTTAGTTAAAAATATTATTTTAAATAAACAATATAAAAATGTTTGTTATATCGTTCTCCTTATTCTAAGAAATGCCTATTTTTAAAACTTTAAAATTAAAAGAGTGTGGATATATATTTAATATTTTTTTCAAATATTTTTAAATAGATGTCCTGATGTCAATAGACATATTCCTTTCATTTAAACTATTCTACAAGCAAATTAAGAGAAATATTTTTCCTTTTTTTTATCTAACAAAATTAAACTACATTAAAGATTACTCATATTAAAGAAAACTACATATTGTTTGAAGAATAAAATTGACAAATACAAAATAATTTGATTAAATTATCTAATTGTACTCTAAAGTCAAATTTCATACAGCTTTATATAAGTATCATATAATTAAAAAAAAATTTTTAATTCTATAAAGAGAATAGTTTCCATGAGAAAGATTTACTTTTACACTTTTTTTTTTCAAGAAATTCTTCTTTAGGAACTCATGTTTAAAAATATATCAATTGAAATTAAAAGAAGGATGCATAGACATAAAAATTCTTACCAAGCATTCACCAGATACAGGATCACACAAGCTGGAATGTCCATGACAATTGCATGGGACTCTAGATGGTACACAATCACCGAGTCCTGAACCAGTTTTTCGTCTAGAATATCCTTCAGCACATTCCTAAAACAATAAAAACATAAAAATTTATGTAACTTTTAGAATAATTTTATTAAGAAAGTAATATGTACAATTTATATGAATGGATTTTTAATCATGCTTAAAACTGTAATTTTGATATACTCCTATTACATAAAATGGTATTAAAAATTCGTAATGTGTATTTTTAATTTTGTTATGTGCAAAAGACATGTGAATTTCTTTCCCATACAAAATTATGCAAAGCCTGACTATCCCATACCAAACAAAATTTATTAACCCTTTAACGCACGGTGGTACCTCTCTGAAACCACCATTTTCTAAAAAATACCTCTAAACGTGCAGTGGTATTTTAATGAAACCGATATATCTAAAGATATCTTATCTAGATGTCAGCACATGAGAAAAAACTCCTTTTTCTGTGAGAAAAATTCATCATTTTAAAAGCCTTTTTAAACACTCCAAAAAAGATTTTTTTTAGCAAATAAAAATAGACAAAAATTCATAGTAAGGTATGTACATTTTTGCTGCATATGCTCTTCATAGCATAACTAATTTTTAGTATGATAAATTATGAAAAGAAGTGCCTTATATAAAGATACTTTTGGGTGGTTTCAGACTGATACCACCGTGCACCTAGAACATGAAAATTGTCCGTTTCTTCTCCGGCTTATAGCACACACACGTGAGAGATATAGCCCTTTTTTTTCTTTTCTTTGACTTGGGCAGTGAAATAACTAATAATTTATGGGGGTTTTGCCATTGATTTGGGGGAGGGGTTTATTATTTCAGTATTACTGCATGTTTTAATAATTTAATAATAAAGAAACAATGAAAAAAACTTTACTGGCTATTGAAGTTGATTTCAATCGCTTATAGTTATATTTTGTATTATTTAATATTTAAAAAGTAATTCTAATACTTAATATTGCATATTTTAGTAAATTTATTATAAAATATATAAAGAATATTCTTACAAATCTGACGGAAATCATATATTGTTCATCCAAGAATTATGTAGTAGGTGCGCAGTGGTACTTCTGTGAAACCACCTCCCCCCTCGGGGGGGGGGGGAATGTACTGTAATTTTTTTTAAAGGTATTTTCTCTGTTCTTAGGTTCTATACATTGCATTTATAATTTTATTTTGAAAAATTCAGCGAATTTATTTTTCTGCGCTTCAAAGGTTTAATAACTGGGGCAAAACTGGTGGAAATTTTGATGATTTGGGATTACTTAATTATTTTAAATAAATATGCACTATAACGATACATTACAATTGGTAGCAACTAATCCCTTAGCATTGAATTTTTATCAAATAATGAGGAAAATACTTCGGCTTGTTTTCTTCTAGTATTCCCATACGCAAGAGTTCCAAACGATCTCATTTCAATTAATCCTTAGCAATAAAAGATAAAAGAAAATCTAATTTTATGTCAATACAAAACAATTTGTAGGACACAAACACATTTACACTGTTCATCCCATTCATTACAATTTGAAAATTGCAGATCTCAATATAGGTATTCTTTGGACATTTTAATTTTATTAATTTTGAAAGATTTACTGTACATAATATTGCTTTTATCTGATTTTCTTAGATATCATAACACATCACTCTCTCAATAAGTCCTAGGCCTAACTAATAAAATAACTTTTAGGCAAAATTGAATTTTATTTATCAAGAGATACTCTCCTTCAAGAGTGATACATTCAGCCCAGTGATCTTTTAATTTTGTAATACCTTTTTCGTAGGACGATGTGTTTTTGCTCTCAAAACAGGCTTTAACTTCGGCAATCACTTCTTCATTTGAGGTAAACTTCTTTCCATGGAGCATCCTTTTTTGGTCTGCAAACAGCTAGTGGTCACTGGGGATGAGATCTGGACTGTACAGTGGTGGAGAAAGTAATTCAAAGCACAATTCGTTCAATTTGACCATCCTTTTCTTGGACTTGCACAGAGCATTGTCTTGGTGAAGCCGCACTTTTTACTTTTGCATTTGAGGACCCTTCTCCTTTATTTTTTCATTCAGCTGATCCAATAACAACACATAATACTCATTACTAATGGTTTCTCCTTTCTCAAGGTAGTCAATTAATAAAATTCCATGCAGATCCCAAAATATGGAGGTCATAACCTGGCCAACTGACATTTGAGTTTTTGGTTGCTTTTAACAGTTTCACCAGCTGCTGTCCACTCAGCTGATGATTTTTTTTAATCAAGCGTGTAGTAATGGATCCATGTTTCATCCATTATCACATATCTACATAAAAAACCTGTTCCTTTAGCTTAAACAATTCCGAACAGTTAAGTGAATCATTGATGCATTGTTGTTTTTGATCAACAGTGAGCAAACGTGATACCCACTTTGAACACAGCTTTTATAATGACTAATGATCACGCAAAATAGGGAATGCACTGCCTTTTGATATCTTCAAATACTCTGCTATCTCACACAACTTCAATTTCGGTTGGCTAAACGATTTTATGAACTTTTTTTATGTTTTCTGGAACAACTGCAGAATAGGGCGACCTGAGAATTCGGCCTCGTTTGTGTCTGTGTGACCTCATTTTAAGTCAGCATACCACCTCTTAACCATTGTTAGCGATGGAACAGAGTCCGGATAACACTTATGCCATTACTATTTTGCTAGAACAGTGTTTCTTCCCATCAAAAAGCAATGCTTAATCAGGACATGAAATTGTAGTTCATCCATGGTTTCTAAACAAACAGAAGTTACTTCACTAAAACCACTATAACTTTAAAACTGAACAAGACACACTCACTTCCAAAAGTTAAGCACAGAGTAGAAAATGCTAATTTCCGGAAGCCAATCTGAATTGAAGAGGATGCAATTCGCTGTAGAGGTAGTTGGATGTATGCAAATATGTTAGGTAACAGCCAATTGGGCTTTCATGTCAAGAAATATGCAAAAAGGGCAGTTTTATAAGAAGCTAGCTTTAGGAAGGGTTACAGAAGTTGTTTGTAAGTGCTGATAAAAGGTGTTTAAAACTTTCGTACAATTTGTTTTCAAGACATACGTGTTTCTATGACTTCCAGAAAACGAATGGAAGATTCTGAGCGCTGGCGTGCTGTGGGGTGCATTGAAGCAGGACAGTCGATCACAGATGTTGCTCTTTTCTTCGGCGTTCTTTATTCTGTAATTTCACGTTTAGGGAAACAATTCCAAACCACACAGACAGTTGTCCGAATGCCCGTAGGTGGTAAACCAAGGGTTACAACCTCCGCGAAAGATCGATATATTGCTATTGTAGCCAAGCGGAATCACAGAGCGACCTCCACACGTGTGACATCTATGGTTACAGCGTCCATTGGTAAGGCTACATCTGCAGCTACTGTAGGCCGAAGATTACATATGAATGGACTGTATGCCCTTGTATCTCGAGTTTGTGTTCCTCTATCTGTCCAATCAAGAGGGGCACGAATAAAATGGTGCTGGGAATATGGCAATTGGACTGTGTCTGACTGGGGCAACGTCATGTTTAATGAGGAGTCAAGATTTGCTCTGGAGCCAGATGACAAGCGTATAAAGATATGGTGTAAACAAGGAACACGCTATCAACCCCAAAACATCACCGAATATCACGCATTCCGAGGTGGAAGCATTATGGTGTGGGCAGGGATTTCATTAGGATACCGCACCGACCTGCACATCTTTAAACGGTTTTCTGTGACGGCTGTCCGGTATCGAGATGAAGTCCTAGAACCCATTGTGAGATTGTACGCTGCAGCAGTTGGCCCTACTTTTGTTTTAATGGACGATAACGCACGTCCCCATAGAGCTGACATCGTCGATGGCTACCTGGAGAGTGAAGGGATTACACGTATGGCGTGGCCAGCATATTCGTCCACCCTTAATCCCATTGAAAAGCTTTGGGATACTCTCGGCCGTGCTGTATCTTCACGTTTCCCACCTCCAGCCACTCTTATTGAGCTGGAAACTGCTCTACAAGAAGAATGGTGGTTGCTTAATTTTGCGGTGGTTGACCACCTAATTGAAAGCATGGTCAGAAGGTGTAAGCTTTGCATACAGACATACAGCTGAGTGGGATCACATACCCTATTAATGTCCTTTTTTTCATTTTTTGCTGTTTATTTTCTCTTTATGTATAATTCTGTTTAAGTCTCCAGTATGACATTATCTGATAACTTACACAAATTTAATATTGTTTTCATTTCTGTATATAATTATTGATTTTGTTTTATGTATATATATGCTACTTTACTGCCAAATTTTGTGTCAATCAAAGCAGTATTTGTTGATTTTTTTGCATTTTACATCTTCATGCTAAACTTTTGGAAGTGAGTGTATTATCATGGAATTTTGACACATGTCATTTGAAAGTTAATATTACTAGGTTAACCTTAGGATGTCAGGTCAGAGACTTAATGAGTGATGTGTTAAAAGGCATTCTTCTGTATAATTACAAAATTGTCAGTAACCTGAATATATTTATATACTACATTTTATTTAAGACTTACCTCACAGGAGTTTCCAGTATATCCCTGGGGACAAGAACACTTTTCAACAAAAACAGCTTGAGGAGCAGATGGATCAGAAAGTGAAGCAGAATCCATTTGGAAATTTAGAATACTGAAAGAAATCTACAGTTTTAACATCAATAATTTATATAAACATATTTAACGGATGATACTGAAGTATATATATAGAATGAACCAAAAGTCTTGTTCTGATTGCAAAAACCCATTACAAATAACCATTTAATATAATAATGCAACTTTTGTATCTTTAAATAGGTCAGTTACAGTAGATTTTTTCCCCTTGTGCGGCAGATAAGAATGTTTTTTCAAGATACTCAGGAGAACATTTGTAAGAAAAGCGTCATTTTTTTTCGGAAATATTATAGATTAAAGACAAAGCTCAAAGCTTGCTTTGGTTTCATGAAACGAAATTGCCCGTTAATGTTCAATGTAAATTCTGAAGTTGTTATAGAAGGAAGCCTTCAGCTGCAAAATCAATAAATGGATGGCTTGAAATGATTAAAGAAACAGGCAGCATTAAGGACCTTTCCAGAAGAGGCAGAATTAGTGTGAATGAAGAAACTGTTGAACATATTTGGCAATTGTTTCAACGAAGTCCTACTATATCAACTTCAGATTCATCACATGAACTTCAAATACCTTCTGGTAAAAATTCTTCATAAAATGCTTAAGTTGTAAGCTTATAAAGAGCAGTATATGTTTAAGAACACTTCACAGGAAATGGAATACTGCCTTAAACATTCTCCAAACTACCGGGGGAGGGAGGAGCACATATTGTGATTTGCTGAGGTAAATGGTCTTGTAAAAAAAATTCATTCGTATGTATTGTTCTTACAAATATATACAACAAACATATGTCTAATTAAAATAATTTGAGCACCTTAAGAGCTTAACAAGACTTTTTGTTCACCCTATTTTTTTCACTCTAGGAAAAAATGTATACTGAAAATTTCATAAATGTAAAGCTCTTTATTTGTACCTGGAATGTATCATTTCATCATCATAAGTGGCTCTGACATAGAATGTTTCAATATTTTGAAGAACCATCATGATGTCCTGTCGAGTTGTCACATCAGTAAAAGGAGCATCACCACGACCTTGAGCTTCATTTTTATGCCATTCACCCTAAAAATAAAATGAATAACTTTACAATTACACCTAAATGTTTAAAATAATATAAATAGGGTTTAAATAATTAAAATGAGAAAGAAAACATTTTAGCAGAATGTTTGAAATATTAATAAAGCAAGATCAAGGTAACTTTATTACTCAATATAAATTGTAAATTAAAAATAAACAAATAACATGAAAACAATCCAATAAAACATAAAAATTTAAAGTAAAAATTTAATATAAAGAAATACTATAATGTTACAAGAAAATAGCTTGTTTTTTTATCTGTAGAAAGATTAAATAATTTAAAAACAATTTCACAAATGTACAGTTACAATAACCTATTCATTTACAATGAAATTGATATTTACACATATTAACACTTTAAAAGAAAGTGATATTAAATAAAATAATTATTATAAAACTACAATACACTACAATTAAATTGAAGTTGTTTCAATACACTTGTCTATTAAAATTTTAGATCGATATAATGAAAGAAAAATTAAAAGAACAAATATTTTAAAAATTATTTGTTCTTTTGAAATTTCTTTAAAAATATTTCTAAGTTTTATATTTTTTTACATTTAAATAACTAGTGCATTTTTAAGTATTAAAAGCGTTTTAAGTTTAGTTAAAGATTCAATAATTTGTAATTTAAGAAAAATAAATACATACCACTATTTTTAATTCCTTGTGTTTTTCTTGTTTCATAGATAAACCATTTTTAAAGTAAAACCATATTTTTAACAAGTTAACTATGATTGATGAGTATACTTGTCATGCATAAAAAGTAGTGACCATTGGCTATTTAAATTGAATTTTTTGAGAAAAGCAAAATATCCTCCAATTTTAAGATGTTTAGAATATTTTGAAGCCAGGCTAGAGTATAACAAATAGGTAAAAAATATGAAAAATTTAAGATGAACTCATGCGTCCTTGTATGCACCAGCTGAAACAGCATAAAATAAACTTCTTGCTAGAATTTATTGAAGACACTATTGTGACGAATTCAATAGTAAGAGAAAAATTGACACAAACTCGGTCGTAGACCAGTGTACCCCAACAATTTTTTATTGCCACAGACCGGTCAATGTTCTGATAATTTTACTGCGACCTATTGAGTGAGAGTGCATTGATTGTTTTTATTTCATATATTTTGTGCATGCATGCTTTAGATGTCTTTCAGCTCCTGGTTAATCACTCATTAATGGAAAGTCATACAAATTTTGAGAAGTACACTACAGTAGATAGAATGGAAACAATTTAATATTCCTTGGGTCACCTGATATCATTTGATCTAGGTCTGGTACTGATCCACAACCAGGGAGTTAGAGACTATTGATTTAGACCTAATGTAACCCAATTAGGTGCTAATCATGTTCCAGATTATTTACCCTTAACTTCAAAAACAACTTTACACAAAAGTGTTAACATTATTATAAACATAAAATCTGGAGGGAATAATGTTACTGGTGTTCCATTTTCAAAGTCCCATTATGTATAGTATCCTGTTTTGGTGAATAGTACTCAACAGAAGAAATTTAAATTCTTAACTTTATATTTATTAAATTTTTTTTTTGCATTTTTTGAGTAAAATGTATATTATATACGCTTATGTTAACCAAATAAATAAGTATTCAGATATTAAATAGGTAATTTTATAGAATAAACCCATCCTTTTGATTGAATGTTTTAACAATCTTGCTGCGCATCCTGCGATTTCCACAGGCAACAAAAATGTAGCCAAATTTGTACAACGCACAATTTCCGTGGGTATGCTTTTTTTTTTACTTTTTAGCAGAGCAACCCGTGGTGTTTCCTGTTTATGCTTTTATTTATGTTTTTATGTTCCTATTTTTATAATCTAATTTTATATTTTAAAATAAAAACTCTTTTACAAAAAATTGCGTATATTTTAACTCAAAAATGTGAATTTAATATATAAATTTGAAATATGTGATAAAAAATATGCAATTTTTAAACCTACTTTATTAAGAAAACTATGCAGTGAGAGGGTTAGCAGCAACACTTATTCTGTGATTAACAAGTATACTTGTCATGGGTCAATTTCCGTGACACAGATAATTGCATGCTTTCAAACGGCAACTTGTTAAACACTTTCATACAATTAAAAATATAAACTGATCCCAAAATTAACCTCCGACTTGATTTGATTAGAATTAATATAACTTAAGAATGACACAAAATTTTAGGTGAAGGACATTATAAACTCCGATCAGGTAACTTAAGCTCTTACTTCTATACCACACGGCTATGCAAGAACTATCAATGTCTGAGTTCCAAATGATGTGCAACAGCCCATATTACTTCATACAATGAATTTGAGTAACATTCTGAACTTTGTTTTTGTTAGCAAAACAAAATTCAAAACATTACATACCCAAACCTTGTGTGCATTTCTTACCTCCCAGATACGAACTTCCACATTGTTATCTCTTTGTGGTCCAAATGGTTGTTTCATTACATGGAAAAGAGTCATATCATTTCCTTTCAGTATGATATCAGCAATATTGGGTGTACTCCTAGGGAATGGTGCTGAATATCGAAACATGAAACGAATATATCCTCCATAGCTGTTCAACTAAATGAAATATTAAAATTAATGAGCATAAATTCAGTAAAAATATTCAACAAGAAAAAGCATCAGTCACACAAAAACTTAATTGAATACAAATAATAAAGGTGAAATAAATTTCAAAAGTTTTTAACTAAATTTTTTATAGCTTAAAGTTTTATTTAAAAAATAAAATTTTAAAAGATAGTGCTTTATATCTCTTTTTAAATGTTGATTACCATAAGAAAAACAAGGCACATATTTATAAAAGATTTTACATTGAAAATATTTGCCACAAAATCATACAGAAAATTATTAAACTATGTATCAACAAAAAAATAGTAAAATAAAAAGAAATCATTTGCTAGATTCTGAAACAAAACTGCGTAACTGAATTAAAACAGAAATAAAAAAAATTCGAGCTTTCCAACAAATTAGAAATTTTAATAATAATAGCTGTTTAGGTTGTTTGAATATGGGTTGTTCTACAAATTATTATTTTACAAATTTAATAACAATTCTACGAACATAATTCCAAAATACCCATTTTTTACTATTATCTTTCATCAAAAGAAAATTTTAAAAAATAAATTTTTCTGGTTAATTTTTAAGGCGATTTTTTTTAATTACCGCAATTGATATAATTCAATTCTGAAAGGAATGCAAAAGACAAGCTTGATTAGTAATATCTAATCAAAAGTTATTAAATAATTTCAGATATTTATATCTAAATATTACATCACTCAAAAATGCATTGATGCTTTCGTAAAGGGAATATATGAATGAATGAATTTCTGCATTGCAGCATTTATTTTTATGTGTAAGGATTCAAAATGATTTTCTATGGCTTTGAAGTATCATTTGGATGAACATGTAAAGTAACAAATAATCAACTACTTAGAAGCAGGGCAGGTAATCTTGATTAATAAGATTATCTTAAAAAAGCAATTGCATGGAAACATCCTTCTGCTAGAGATACAAATATCCTGCAGATTGCATTGCTGGAAGAAAGAAACTTAACCCATACAGAACTATGATCACAAATGTGATCATGGTCCAACAATGCCATATTTGCCAAAATCGGTGAGAAAGGTCTCTTGCTCTTCCCTAGTTAACGATTAGATGTAAAAGAGGACAAATTAATCACAGCTGGAAAACAAATTTTACTATATCCAAGGTTTAGCAAAATGACTTTTTTTCATTACATTTATATTACAAGCAAATAATTTATTTTCATATTCTTTCACTATTCCTAACAAGTTAATGCTTAAAATTTAAGCTAGAAACCTTATTTCCAGCTTTAAAACAGTGTGATACATGTGTATAAGTTAGGGAGGATACCATTCCACATTAAATTCATATAAGCCTAAATTTTTTTCAGAGTTATTTTTGCTCTGAACTCTCCTTGTACCACAATATTGACATTTTTATTGTTTCATGCTACAGTGTCAAATTACAGTGTTCTTGATTTTGTTCTCTGGATTTGTTATGTTATATAGAATTCCACACCAACTCATAACAATCACATCAATTCATAACTCAGTTCAAGAAATCTGATTTTATATGTATAAAAATAATTTTGAACACAAATATTCTTATATTAGTAAGCAGAAACACATACATTAAGGTAGCATTAATTTCACACGAAATAATTTTTCAGAATTTAAGAATTAAACTCATTTTTAAAAAAATGTTCTAAAACGATCATTACAAACCTGATTTCCTAAAAATTCTGGTGGCAAACTCCAGTAATGATAAACATCACTTGGAGCATCATTACGTACATGGGATTCAACTTTGTATTCCCTATTGGCAGAATTATACTGAATAGCATTTTGATTTGGAGGATACCTCTGCCCAACATCTTCATAATTACCTCTACCATCTCTTTGCAAAGCAACAATAGATATTTCAGTTTGAAGAGGAACCTAAAAGAAAAGATAATATTAATATATAGCTAAAAAGTGTTAAAATGGTCTTAAATACTGAAACAAGTTTATTGACAGAATGACATTTTTAAAACATTAACTGCAACTATTAACTCCTTATATGTCACAGGCACATTTATAAGCCTTGCTCAGCCAGTGCATTAACTGCCCCCTGGCATATATATATGCATTTTTGAATTACAAATCTTTGCATTGCACTGCTATCTGTAAAACTATTCAGAAGGCTTTGGAATGCAATTCCATTACCTTGATTATGTGTGCAAAGGAATCAACTTATTTATGCCTCCCCCCCCCCCTTCATACATTGCATATGGACACCTGCATAAAAAATGGTGGCACTTGGAACCAAATCTCAACTCTTCCTCAGCTGTTAAAGAGTTAAGAGAGAAAAAAACAAGTAATCTCTTGGAATGTTTCACCTTAATTTTAATTTTACTTAATAAATTATACCATCTCAAATCATCAAATAAATCTCAAACCAAATTATGAAGGCTGTTCTTTCAAAACGTACATATAGGAATAATAGATTAATTAAAATTTTAAATTTATAAAATTTTGCAATGAAAAAAATATGTACAAAATTATTTAAATATAATGTTTAAATAACTGTAGTGTATAAAATACTTGGTTGGTTGCTTTGATTATCTGAAGATGTACTTTCCAAACCAAAAACAATACATGCACATATATAGAAAAAAAAGCAGAAAAAAATCTTGATTTATTATATTTACTTATTTCTCCCATTAGTTGAAATATTTTTTGCTAAATTAATCAGAAACTGACAACATTACACTACAATATACAAATTCTTTTTCTTGCCATTAAACATCATAAATTTTTTCAAATCATTCTATATAATCTATATATAGGTATACCTAAATATGAGGGATGATCAGAAAAAAGGTTACAAGTTGCAGCATTTGAAAACTACATATAGTGGAGAAATTTTGTTTCCCCGGAGTGGAGGCACATGGCACTACACTTGTCATACAGCTGGTTTGCAGGTAAGTAGTGAAAGTTCCCAGAGGGTTCAGTTTGATTAAAATGGCAAGACACTTAGGAAATTGGTCTCATTTGGAAGTACGAGCCATGATTTGATTTTTATGGGCAAACAATGTATCCGTATATGACATCTGTGAAGAAGCAATGATCAGACAACACATAGCAAAATGATGTCACTCTTTTCAATCAGGCCAAAAGATGACAAAAACTGCAATATGGCAAGGAGCGGCCGGCCAAGTTCTTCAATGACAAAAATCAGCATGGTACGAATTGAAGAAATGATTCCAAATGATCGAAGTGTAAATCTGTGTGAAATCTCGTCAGAGCTGGGACTGAGCTATGGTAGCATGTAGCATATTGTTTCTGATGTGCTGCGATATTCCAAGACAGTGCTGGGAAAACATCCGCCATGATCTGGCTCAGTGGACACAGGAACCCAATTTCTACAAAGACGGATTAAACAAGTTGGTTCTGCATTCTGATAAATGCCTAAATAGATGGTGATTATGTCGAAAAGTGATAGGCACATATGCTTCTTAATTCCCTTTCGTATTTTCTGTCTATTGTTAATAAATATTTCTTTATTCGACTTGTAACCTTTTTTTTATCACCCCTCTATATATTCAAGATATTTTTAAATTATTCAATTACCCTAAAATCCGGTGTATAAATGCACACTTTTGAAGTAAATAATAGGATAAAAATTTAAGAATGTGTGTTATACTCTGGGTATAAAAATGAGAGCTTAAAAAAATAAAAAGAAGAGCATAGACAAAAATTAGACTTTTGCATTTATCGAAATACTATTTATTTTAAAGAAATGACATTCCTTATGAACTTAAAAGGTTGTAGTTCTAGAAGTATGCTATTTTTTTCTAAATCTTGGAAGAATGCATAGAATAAATTACTTCAAAACACAAGAGATTTCACACATATATTTCAGATTTCTTCATAAAAAAAGGGGCATTATTATATGGCATACATTATATGGCAAATATACCTAAAAATTAAAAATTGCAGCTTGAAAGTATAGGTGCACATTATAGGGCAGTGTACATCATCAGCGGTGTGCGTTATATGCCAGATTTTACAAGCATATATTTCAGGAGAATCCAATACATACAATTAAAAACATTCTAAAATTGAAAATAACTTTATTTTTTATCTAGTTTAAAATATTTTGGCACAACTTGAATATGTGTTAAAAACTATGAGTAATAACACACTGAACATTAAACAGAGGAGGCCAATACATGTTGACTGTATATTAATATTATCTTGGATCATATTAGCTATTTTATTGCTGTAATTCTTATTACTAACTTTAATGACATGAAGACTACTACTGTAACAAGTTTCTGTCACACCAAAGCAAAAGCATCTTAAGCAATCAGATGAAACAGAGGCTTTCTCATTGAACAAGGGAGGTCGACATACTCCAGCTTTAGCTATAAAGGAAAATTTATCAGGTATTAATTAAAATTAATATATTAAATGTATAAAATATACACAATCATTTATAGAAGATAGCCATAGTGTAGCGAAATTATTACATTAACATTTTAAGGAATAAAAAGTTAAAATATTTCATAGGATCATAAAATAAAACAAATATTTTTTTAAAAATGCATACTAAAATACTAACATATAATGAAAAGCGATTTTAATGGTCAGAATGAAGAGACAGGTACAACTTATATCTTAAGTATTCAAACTCTTTCAGATAAAACAAATCGAAATATACACAAAAAATACATACGTTTAACAACCAATACTGTATCTGGTATAGCCAATACACTGTCTTTACTGTTGATAGCTTCACAACTCCATGCCCCCTGATCAGTCTGTCTGGCTTCCCTAATAGTGACAGTTCCTCGTCCATTTTCACTAGTGACCGATACACGAGGACCAGCAGGAATATTACCCCAGTTCAATCGCCAACTTATTATTGGTGTTGGATTACCAACAGCTGTACATACAATTGTCACAGTTTCACCTTCTTCCACAGTCATGGTTTCAGGAGGTGGTTGTGTAATGGTTGGAGAAGCTATACATAAATAATTTTATAATGAAATTTAATAGCTAACAATAGATTTTTAATAAAATACTAGTCTTGAGAACTGAGCTTAATATCCTATTCTTTTCCAATAAAATGTCATTACATTTACTCTAATATGGGGTGAAATTCAGTTTTCCTGTAAATCATACTCACCACAACCAATTTCATCAGATTTATCCTGGCAATCAAATTCCCCATCACACTGGAAGCTTTTTGGAATGCATTGATCTCCAGACAAACAACGATATTCATCATAACGGCATGGAGAGCCTGCTGGATTGGGACCTAGCACAAACATTAAACATGATTTATAAATGTTTCCATTCTTTTAAAATCTGCGAAAATAATATTTACAGAGGTTTTGTAACTTACTGCAAGACTTTTCATCACTGTTGTCTCCACAATCATTATCACCATCACATCTCCAAACTTTTAATACACATTTCTTATTGTCACACTGGAATTCATTAGGCTGGCATTGATATTGGTAATCTAAAGAAAATTAATCAAAAAATAATATGCATGTGACTATCAATCAAACACATTTAATTGTTTTGCAGTTATTAGAAAATTTCATAAATAACATGCATAACATACAGTAAACATTTCTTTTTTTCCAGTCCAATCTCATTGTTATAATTATATCCATAGTAAATTTCATTAAAACAGCTCAATAAGAGTTATTTAAATAAATACTAATTACTTAGGATAGCTATCTAATTAATTTTAAATGTCAATTTTTTTCAACATATTTTCAAATTTTACATTTAATTAGAAAGTCAAATCAGTCACAATATCAATTTCAAAGGCAAATAAAGATGAAAAAAATTATTAAATCATAAGCAAAAAAAAAAAATTATTTCCTAGAAGATTTATTTAATTTCTAATGTAATCAAAACAAACATTTAGCATTCCAATTCTACTCTTGAAATACTCTATATCAGGGGTATTCAACCTTTTTCCTACTGGGCCACATACCTATGACAAGTATTTCACAAGGGTCACAATATGAGGATAATGGGGGGGGGGATACAAGACTAAAGCAACATTGGACAAAGCAAAATTAATCAAAATAATAAACTCCTTTTTGTAGCTTCATTTTAATACTACATTAACCTCTCTATCAACACATACAAAATATTTACTTTTATGCATTTTTTACTGAGTTATGGGGTAATTTTAATTCCCTTTGTTCTATGACCAAGCCCTTGGTTTACATTCTGCAATCAAAAAAGAATATTGCTAGCAAAATTGATAGATTTGAATGCTTGATTGGTAGAATTAACGCTAAATTTTTAGTACATTGTTCTTAAATAACTGAATTTCTTAGTGTAATAAGCCATGACCAGGCAACTCAGAAAAGACTGGTGGGCCACATGCTGCCTGTAGGTCACAGGTTGAGTATCACTGCTCTATATCTTACAAATTTAAAAGAAAAAGAGAGAAAAAATTACAAGACTAATTTTAAATACATTTGGCTACATGAAAGAATTAATTATTTACAATACATATAAGGAATGTATGAGATACAGTTAACCCATTTCATAACATGGAGCACAATTAAATGGTATTGATGATTCTAAAAATACATTTAATTTAACTGTGGCAAAAATCTAATTTCTCTCCTAGTGAAGTATATTGCATACTAAAAAGTAGTTGTTCTTTTTAATGGAACCCATATTACTGCACAAAATTAAAATAAGTATAACTAAACAAATAAATGTTTTTAGAAAAATCTACCAAAATTTCAATTTTTAAAGAAAAAATTTAAAAACATGAATTATGCATAGCCCCAAATTTACTTCATAAATGTCAACAACTATTTTAAATATTTTGATATAATGAAAGCAAATGTTTCAACAACATTTTGTCTTTTTTTAAAAAAACTCAGCAAATTAAAACTTTTAGAAAAAATGGAATAAAATCAAAACGGAAAAAAAGCTAACCACAATTGAGTTCATCAGATCTGTCAGTACAATCAAAGTCCCCATCGCATGCATATGCTCTAGGAATGCATTCACCATTTTGGCAAGTAGCTTCAGTTCTAGAACAAGCTCCTGGTGGTCGAGTAGGGCGAGATGTAGGTGGTACAACTGTAATATTTTTTCTAAGTTACAAATTATCCATCAAGTAAAGAAATTTAAAATTACAAAAATTATATAAAAATTAATTCTATTTATAATTTATCTCCAAGGGGAAAAAAATTTAATACACAAATTAAACATACAAAATACCCAATTAAAAATATTCAATATTACCAAAGGAAAAATACAACTTATTTGACTTTAGAGAATAAATATCTAATGTTTAAGAAAAAAAACATTTTTAAAAGGTTTATGTATTCAATTGTATTTATAAAGAAATTAAGCCACAAAAATTAGACAAAGATTTCCAATATAATCTTTGATTTTTTTTTTAAGCGAGATGCTCCATTTTTCCTCAAAAAGTTGATATTTTTAAAAAAGCACAATTAGAAAATAAATTCAACAGAATATGGCCTGACAAATTAAAGGACAGGATGCTTGATTTTGATTAACCAAATCGATTTAAAATTTTAATTTCCTGGAGAGCATCCTTCAAGAGAGGAAATTAGACTTGTTTCTATTAAAATTAATTAAAAAACAAATACAAGAGTTAAGGAATCCATTTATTTATTTTTGCACGTTTATAATTTTAAAAGATCACAAAGTATAGCTACATATAATTAAACACTTATCCAAACAATATCTTCTTTTACAAAAACTTTTTGATTAATCGGTTCTAAAATATATAACCAATGTCTCTCACTCTGATTGGGAAAAAAAAATTTGGGGTCCACTAATTATTTAAATTGTTGGATGTTGCGAGTTATTAAATCACATATTACAAATACAATTTATTAAAATTCATCAAACTCTTAAAAATATTTTTTTCACATGAAATAAGTGAAACATATCACATTTTATATTCATAATACTGCAATCCTTGCTTTTTACGAACATAAAAAGTTCATTAAAAGTAATCAAGCACTAATTATAAAAATTGATTCCCAAAATAAACATTATATAATTCACCCTTAAAAAACTTTTACATCTTTTCACAAGCTTATGATAAAACAAATTTTAATCAATAAAAAAATCCAAAATTACAAAATAATATCTTCCACACTGAAACTGAGCATTTAATTCCTTATGAAATTCTTGAAAATGTAGTAAAGCAATTCCTCCTTTTGCTATCATATCAACATTAAACTATAATTTAAAGCAGTGACACAATTTAAATAATTTTTGTGGATTGAAAACCTCAATTTAAATATTTATCAAAAAAATTACTGAAAGAAAGTATACTTCCAAAATGAGCCTCTTAAAAAAATGGCGTCTAGCCATTTTCTGACAATTGCTAACATTCACATCATACATATCCAAATCCCCAGTATCGGTACTTAATTGCATTTTTTTGAAATTGCAAATAGAAATCTGTATTGGATGTACAGATACATATGAAAAATATGTCCCTATTTTTTTCTGAATAAAAGGCCTTTCTTAAAATACCATAATAATTCTTTTTAAAAGTATTATTTGCTAATTTTTAAAAAAATTGTAAAATGTTTAAAACAAGTTAACCTAATGGGCTATAAAATTGGGGAAGGTTGAAAAAATTTCTAATTTAAAAATCTACCAATACAGAAAAGATATTTTGTGGTACACAAATAAATGGAAAGATAAAATTTTTGAAAAAATAATTTTTATGTTAAATACTACCACAAGGATAATTAAGTTTAGGGATTAGAAATTTTTTTATGGTAAAAAAAAATCAAAGTAATTTTTGTCAAAATGGAACAGAACAGCATTTCAGTACTTTTTAACATTTATTGCGTTGACAGGGCACCTAAATAGTAACAAGAAAAAATATCAGGTACCTTTGATAGCTTCTTTGGTATTAATTTTTTTAAAAAAACCTGCTATCAGAAAAGTGCACGACAAAACGGAAGATGGAAAACAGCTTGAATCAGACTGTGGGAGTTGACGGTGAAAGGAAAGAGCTGGGTTATGAAATGTTACACTGTACTGTTCACTTCTTAATGCTTACCCAGCAATAATCATTACTTTTGATTATTTATATTGTAGAAAATAACCACTTGGAATATAAAATCCATCTGACCAATTTGTTTTTTAATTCCACCCATTTGTTGTGATATTAAATTTTGAAAATAATTGAATATTTTTCACCTTTTATTTATACATCATGAAGCACCTTTTCCACATCAGTAGATTTAGAAAAAAAATTTTCTCTATATAATCGCAATCAGCCTTACTATATACAAAACTATACAAATGACCTCAGAAATATAATTCTTAAAAATTTTATTTTAATTTAAAATTACACTGTTAAAAATGTAAAACTTATATATTATAATAAGAATTGTACTTCAATTAAATAACAAGTTATTAATATTTAATTCTTAAAATTATTTTTTTATAATTTTTGAATTTAACTCAATAATTTGGAATAAAGTAATAACAGTAATATTGTTTGCCTTCTTTCAACCTAATATAATTATACTTAAAAGATGAAATCGTGCAATTTCAACTTTTATTTTAATCAAATATAAAAACTTATTCTACAGATTTATAGTAGAAAGTAAGCATGCAATTTAAATTTCTGTACTTTTACTTCCTTTATTAAAAAAAATTAAATAGAGATAACTTATAGTGCTCAATATCTACTCTCACATATATTCATACTATTATCATAATCTAATTTTAAAAAGTATAATAATATATTTGAAATTTGACACTTTGTATGATTAATAAACAAAATTCTGCATATTTAGTATATGCTGCAATTTAATGCATGTTTTAAATAGATATAGTAGATAAAAAAAATATTTAGAAAATAATGTATGCATATCTGCACATAAATGACTTAACCAATATGCTGATATACATTCGAATCCATTGTCATCTTAATGGCATTTTTTTTCAGTTTCAATACAATATTTTCATAACAATTGGGGGTGGGGAATTGTAAGAGGACGTTTGATGCTTTTAGCTATTTTGTTAATAAAGGTAATTTTTTTCTACTTTATAATCAAAAATGCAAATATTTAGATTAGTACATATATGAAAAATTCCATAAATTACTTGAAATTTAAATTCCTTAATAACTATATAAATTATATATTAATGCAATTAAATGTTTAATTAAAGTAAGACTCATCAGAATATAATCCAAAAATATAAACAATTTGAGACAATTTACATGTTATACATACTGTAGCAACTCTTTTTTTTTAAAAAAATAAAAATATTTTACTTAACAATTAACTCAATTAATTTAAATTAATTATGAATGGGTAAGTTTTATTATGCTGGCAATTTAAAACTGAAAAAAATAGCATCCTTTATAATTTCCATCAGATTTTTCTGTATAATCTTATTGAAATATTTCTTAAAATTTTTAAAAGTCAAAAAAATTGAAATTTTTTAAAACTTTAAATAAAGCTTACCAAATAGAAACACAGGAATGCAGCAAAAAGAGAAAAAGACATGATGCATTTAGAAATTTCAAGAAAACTTGAAACTTGTATGAGTTATTTCAATAAATTTAGAATTTTATGCACATTACAGCCTAAAGTCTTTTTCTACTAGTTTAACTTAGAAAAATAAATATGCACTTTAAAATTATACTTAAGATAAATATGCAATTATCATTTGAAAATCCTATTTTTTTTTTTATAAAATACCTTTTATTAGAGACTGTAATTAAAATTTGTCTCATTTTTAAAATAATATTCTCAATTTAAAACTAATATTAAGTCAAAAGAAAGTATGCTTCCATTCAACAAGAAGCAATCAAAATGCACTGAAAAAGCATATGTTTCAAGAACAGCTTAAAAAAAGTAAAAACCAAACTGAAAAAATGGTTTCACTGCAAAATTGTTTTATAATTTATGTAACAAAAAGTTTAAAGGCACAAAAAACAAACACACAAAAAAAAGAACGATCCAAGTTAAATTTTATATTTAAATAATTACAGAAAAAGCTTAAAGAATTTTATCATAGCAACCCTTAAATTTTATTTATAAGTTAATAATTTTTTTAATTAGTCTCATAAGTAAATATTATAGCATACACAATACCTTCAAGAAACTTGCATATCATGAAAATCTATTGATAAAAATAATTTCATACTGTTCTACATTTTGAGATATATTTTTAGCTGATATATTTGAATTAATTTCTAAAATTATAATAGCGCAATTAAAAATTCTACAATTAGAAAACAAGAATTCCTGAATTAAAAAGCCATTTAGCTGAAACATCAGGAATTTTAAACAGTATGAATATTCCACTACAGACAGAAAAAATTCCATTACAGTTTTAAAAGGTTAGCTTGAAATAAATAACATTTATTCTTCATAATTTATCTTAAGAAAACTAATACATAATTTAAGATTCTTCAAAATAGCCTTTTTATTCAATAATTTTATGAAGGATTTCTCAATTTCAAAATAAATTTATGCTCACAAGAAAATTTATGTTACTCTAATTTAATAACAATCCGAAAAAATACTCCTGAACATGAAGACCAATTATGATTTAAGCATTATTAAAATGACTACAATAGCACAAAAAATGACATTAATACTGATCATAATATTTTTTTTAACTTGTGTCATCTGAAACAGGTAAACTCCCATGCCTAAAAGTAATAATTCTACACAAAATTTAAGAAATGTACTTGTTTTACAGTTTTAAGAGGAAAATTCTGAAGACAGAAGTATACAATAAAAATATGAGTTTGAGTCACACAAAACTTATTCTCTCTTGAGAAGATTTTAGTCACATTTATATTGATATCCAGTTAAGCTTTAAAATAAATGTAATTTGTTTATGTTCATGTTTATTCATTTAACTAATTTAAGAGGAGGGGTAGATGAAATTCTTTATTTTTAATTAGTTTTAAAATACAAAATAATCAAAACAAAACAGAATATGAAATTTCTTGCCTGCCTAATAAATGAATTAGGTAAACAAAGAAAACATTGAATAGCAAATTAGTATATATTGGGAGTGTTATTTACTTTATATTTGATTATCTGAATTCAATATAAATATTGAACTGAGTTTTCTGTCTCCTTTTATTCGAATATTTTTATAATGAATATTTATAGAACAAGAAATTGCAAACAATTTAGTCATTAAAACAATAAAAATTAGAGTTTGACTGTATCAAATATATATACAACTGAAATAATTTTTTTTAAAGAAATACATAATAGTAAATTAATTTAATCTAAAAGCTAAACACTCAATATCATGCTTTAAGAAATTTTGTTTATATTAAAACTCATGCATTGATGCCAAGAATATCATTAAAAAGAAATTTGACGCTATAACCAAATTCAAACAAAGTAATAAAATTGGTGAATGAAATGATGAATGGATAGTTTTTTTTTTTTTTAAAAAGCAACTACATATCTAAATCTCACTAACATGCAAATTTTAATAAGCACACAATACCCAGCACCACAAACAGAAGGTACAACAAAGTCAAATCAATGACAAAGAAACTGGAGTATAAAAAAATACTTTATTCATATGGCACCATTTCAAGCATCTAATACAACTAAAATATATATAGCATGCAAAATACAAATGTTTCAATATAGCATGCTTGCAAAACATGCTTACTTTCAAAAACAGAGTCATACCTCCAATATTACTGGATTCTACATGAGGAAAAGAAGTTCCATAGAAAGGAACAGCTACAGAGCAATTCAATCGTGTTAATACATTGGAATTAGAATAAAGCTGAATGTAAGAAAATGAGTATTTTCGAGCACAAATTTATTTAATATTCAACAAACCATCAGTCACAATTCCTAATAAATGTTTAATTTTTAACTATCTTTAAGCCAACTGTTAGTCAAGTAATGCAATATTAGAGCCAATTAATAATTTTTCATATACATATCATCACAAATAACTTACTCAAGATGCAAAAATACAAGCAGCTAATAGTGAAATGCAACAAATGAATAGTTATTAAATTTGTTCTGACTAGTGTGAGATATCACGTTATTAAAAATTAATTAGTTGAAAATTAATGAAAATGTTTCAAGTAATTCTGCAATCTCAACTATTTATTGAAATACTTATAATTAGTATAGCAAAAAAATTCAATCCCAAACTCTTCAAAAAAATATTTATATAAAAAACTTTCACAATGTACAGTGAATTTCAATATATCATAATAAAATTTCTTTTTAAGGAAAAAAAATGAAAATTAATAATTATTTTATACAAAAATAATACAGTTGATAATTCGATGAAATTTTTATAAACAATGTTCAAAATGTATTTTCTCCACAATGATTCTAATTGCGAAAATATATTTTAAAACCTATTTAATTTTGAGAAAATGATGTATTAATATTTTAACATTTTTTTCTTCTGTTTTATTCAACAAGCTCTAGTTATCAGTATTCTTCAATAAGATTTATAAAGTACCAAATGTAATTCATGTTTAAAATACACAAATGAAAATAAATATTTGTTGTTGACTATTGAACATAAAGCAAAAATTTTGGTATTAAAATATTTATAAAACATATTTGCCATGATCACAACCAAAAGGATAAATTTATTCAAAATATCACAGTTTAGAATAATCCATAGAAGAAAATGTGAGGCAGGAACAACACTTATCAATGTATAAAAGAATAAAATAGTACAATATGGCAAAAATAACAGGAGAAACTGGGGGGGGGGGGATAAGTATAGCAACACATTCTGAAAATGACTCATTCTATTATAAATAGCCGATTTTAAATTGCATTTCATACAATACGTCTCTGTCAATAATTACACAATATATATTTTTTTAAAAAATACTGATATTAATAGCATATAATACAGTTAAAAGCTATGTTCTGCATAAGGCACATGTGATAACAAATGTATTCTAACACTAAAAAACATGGCTAGCTCATTTAAGAAATATAAGCTCAGGTTAAAATGCAATAATAAATACATAAAATAGTTAAAATTAATATGGTACAATGAACTTTTCTATAGAAAAGGTTTAACAGCTTTTAATAGATAATTCACAGTGTTAAAAAAACTAAAAACAATGGATGGTCAAAATATATCAGTGCATACATAAAAACAGGTGTGGATAAAAAAAATTTTATTGCCCTTATTTTATACCTTACAAAACAAATTCCATCAGTTGCAAAAAATAATCTTGTATAAAAACAATCCAAATTTCTTTATCTTAACAACTAGTCAAGGATCATGCTATGTGATAAAAAGTAATAAATATTTATTGTATTTTTGATCAACAAAAATATTAAAATTAAGTTAAAAATTTTTTAGTCCTATCATAATTTGAGTAATCACTACATTATAAATTACTACAGTGCCCCCTTAAAAAAATTAAAAGCAACAAGGAGATAATTTATTTAGTTCTGCGTTTCAGCCCCCATACTTTGGCAAGGTCACAATAATCAGCATATTTACATGGTTGAATAGAGAGGAAAGCAGCTTTCTGGGCACTTGAAGTAGTGCCTCGTGCAGGACCAGCTGAAGTACATATGTAAACACCACTGTGTTCAGGTTGGATGTTGGGAATGGTCAGTCGGCCTCCTCTGTCTGTGTAACCAGGAGGCATGGCTAAGTTGTCAGCACGAATCCATTTCACTGGAGATCGACGAGTACCTTCATCACGACAACGGAAAACCACTTCTCGTCCTGTAAAAAAATTCATAAATGTACTATACATAATTCAAGGATATCATCCATGGATATGAAAATTTTAATTTTTAATAAGCTTCTAAAAGTACAAAAAATGCATGCCTACTAATCTCACTGTTGAAAAAATAAATTTAAAAACCTTCAGAGACTTCAAAATGCATGACTTTAATCAAATCAATGAATTGATTTGGCATCAAATATTTTAAGTAAAATGGATTTTTAGTTCATTCTTCAAATATTTTGCTTTAGTATTTACAGCAAATAAACTCCACCAAAAACTAAACAGTGTTACAACAGCCCATGAAGATCAAAGTCTACTGTGCCCATCTCTGTTTTCATGACCTTAGGAGCTGAGATGCATGAGCAGATGTTCCGATCAGGTGGTCAATTTAACAATGCAGCTTATTTAAAGAGGCCAACATGTATTGAAGCAGATTGTAATGTCTTAAAATCAAACTGAAGCAAAAGTGACCGCAGAGCTCAATCAGCATCAATATTCTACAGTGTGAGTGATTACAGTTAGAAGGCACCTTCATATACAGAACATTTATGGCTGAGCACCCCAATCCCCTTGTTACAGATGTGAATACTAAACATCGTCCACAGAAGTGTCACACAATACCAGGTCGATTGATAATGGGAGAAAGTAATATGGATGGCAAATCATCTCTTTCCCACTTTTCTCTACAACAGAAGCGTGCAAGTTTGGAGGACACCTGCACAAGTGTAAGATCATGATTGTCTCCTTCCAGTTGTCAAGAAAGGAGGTAGAACTGTCATGATATGGACAGCAGTATTGTGGTTTTCTGCAAGACCAATTGTAAGCCTTAAAGGAAGGATCACCGAGAAGAAGTATGGAAAATTTTTAACTGACCAAGTCAATTCTATGATGCAAACTTTGTTTCCTGCAGGAGATGAAATTTCCTCGGATGATTCATGCAGCAGAACTTGTCCAATCATGGTTTGATAAACATGAAGATGAAGGTAAACATCTACCTTGGCACACACAGTTATCTGATTTCAATATATTTATACCATTATGGTCTATTTTAGGGTGTTCAAAATGGAATTGATATCCTCTCCTGCCATCTCTCCCAGAACTTTCAAACTATCTCCCTGAAGAATGGTGCAATATTCCTGTCAACACTATTCAGCACATGTATGAATCAATTCCTAGTTAAATCCAAGCCATATTACATGCCAAAGGTGATCCTACACCATAGTAATAAAGGATTCTTAATAAATCTGCGATTCCATTATTTTAATAACCACCTGTATATTATCACATTTGCTGAAAATTTTAACAGCATAGATGCTCAGCATTTTTCTGCAAACAAGAAACAAGTTTGAAAATTCAGAAAAAATAGCAGAGATGCTTAATTTCTTTTTTTAAAAAAAGTAAGCGATTATCTACTTACATTTCATGCCTAGGAGGAAAAACTTAACACATGAATTTAAAAATCAAGAATGAATGGTTCTATAAAAAAACTTGTGCTGAAATTCAAATCAGGGTGCTAAACATGATGTAGCCAATGTTCATTTCATGAAAACCATTGGGTTTCGTTGCCTCTTTAGAATGATGCTTTAACCACTTGCGCTGTCAAAAAATTCACTGATGCGAGTACCAGAACAGTCGTTTCTGTAACAATCGCATGATGACACACAAGTCACGGCGAGGGCGATTCTGTGACAAAAGCATTATAACGTGCGTAACACGTCTTTCCAGCACAAGTGGTTAAAGTAGTTTCAGTATTTCATGTCAGATGAAGCCCCACTTAACCCACTAGATGGAATTCCCCTTGACTTAATTTTTTAAAGAAAAACTCTGTTTAAGGATGTAGAATTCCAAAATGGAGTTTCAGTGCACATCTATGAAGACTGGATGGATGAGTGAGGCAGAATAGCTGGAAAAACATGGAGCCGAAGAAAAAGTAATGTATTTAATAAACCTTAAATGCTGGTTTGGGATTCATTCAAAGCTCATATTTTAAATAAAGTAAAAAATAAGTATCATACAATAAAAAGAAAAATGAATTATAACAGCAGAAAGCCAGACATCAATGTTCCAACCACTGGTTGTTTGCTTAAATAGGCCATTCAAGGACAACCTTAAATCTAAATGGATGGAGTAAATGGCAATAGAAGATAAAGCCATAACAAAAAACTGGAAAGTGAAAAAAGTAGATAAGGTAACAGTTGTGCAATGAGTAAAAGATGTACAGATAGATGTTCCCTCTGAAGTGATTAGTCTGAGCTTTCAAAAATAACAGCAGCAGTAACTGTATGGATGACATTACAAACAACTTTATGTGCGTATGAAGACATGGAATAGAGTACATAAAATTTTTAAAGGGAGGATAATGTGCCCAGACATTTAAAACATGTACTTTTACCAACCATACGAAAACCTCCGATTTTCACAATAGATTCATGAAGCATTTTTTTTTTTAAATAAAGGCTACATTCAAAACACACAAAACGTAGTTTAAAGATTAAAATCACCTGTGAAGAGCTAATGGAAAGTGTAAAAAAAAAGGGATCTATATATAAACCAAGCTCCCTGCCCTCTCCCCCAACTTTAATTTTTCAGGAGTTTAAAAAATACTCACTTTACACAGGGAAACATTGTATACACACGATTGTATAACATTGGAATGATGGCATTAAGAAGCATTTCCTAACCCTCTGTCAAGCAATAGTCTCTCCCATTTACACTAAATACTAGCTTATTTTCAAAATGAATCAGTGAGTGATTATGAGAAACAGAGGTCAAAAGACAAATCAGATTTTTTTATTCAAAAACCAATTTAACATTAAATTTTATTTTAACAAAAACATACATGAAACGAATTAAAATTCAATTTAACTGAATTAAAAGGGTACATTAGAAATTTAAAAGAAGACAAAAATATCCAAGCATAAGATAATACTAATTTTAGAAAATTAATAACAGATTTTACTTATAATATATATTTACATAAAACTTCTTTGGGGAAAAAAATCATTCTACCAGGTGGCATTAATAAACAAATATATTGCCAGTATCTCTCTTGCATATTCTTTTCCAAAAAAGGCAAAGAAATTTCTCAATTACAACTTGGATCAGAATGCTTATTAATTAAAAATGTCCCAAAAGTACATGATTCTCAATCAATGTTTAATGTGTGCTACAAACATTTTAATAAAAAAATATTTCTTTTCCAAACTTTGTTTTTTATTATTGTGAAGGCATATATCATTCTTCTACACTAAAAGCCTGCTAAAAATACTGTTTGTACAACTTATGTTGCTTCAAATAATCAAAAAAAAAAAAAATTTCCATTTAATACCTAGAAAATTCAGCAATTTGTATTCATACCTTGTCTTATGCTCTGCCTTTCAGGATAAACTTTAATGTTAATTCCCCCTTCAGGAGCTGCAAAATAAAGACTTATCACACAAAAAATCAATAAAAAATTTTTTTATAAAAAATATTTTATTTCTTCCAAAATTATGTTTAAAAAAAGTAGAAAACTATGAATATTTATGCTAAATTGAAAAATTACAAACTTGAACATTAATTTTTTTAAGACATAAAGATGAAACTATTTTTTTCTAAACAAACTGTATATTTCTTTGGAAATATACACACCACAGTCAGATTCATCAGAATAATCACTACAATCAAATGTGCCATCACATCTTTGGAAGCGTTCAATACATTGTCCATTTGCACAAACATAACCACCAGCTTGGCAAGCTCCTGTATATGTTACAGTAAATTCATTAACAAAAGGTCATTTTCTTTTAAAAAATATAAGTAATCTAAATTAAAATAACTATTTGAATCAAAAAGCATACTCTAAAGATATATAATAATGTACTAAAGATATATAACAATCTAATTTCTAAGTAATAAAATTATTAAAAAAGTAACTGAACACAACAAAAACTTTTATTGAAGTACATCATATCTACTATATTTACATTACTTTTAAATTACACATGATCCATTCATTTATTCCCTGTCTTATTTTCTCATAACAGTTAAAATTTCTGATTGCTATGATCCCTAATCAGTTTAGAGAAAATTATAAGGATATGTAAAATGAAGACATAGATGGATTGATGATTAAAAAACTCCCAGGTAAGGATAAAAATAATTTGAGTATCCCAAACTTGGTATAAGTATGGAAAATTGTTTTAAAAAATGGATGATATGTAAAACTTCACTCTTCAAAAACTGTTCTAAAACTTCAATGAGATCTGAAGATCCTTAAGCTGTATTCCAAGGAGAAGAAACTTGCAGAATTAAGAGAGAAAAAAGCCTAGATTTTCTCGTAAAAAGTCTATACCCTAAGATATTTTGGAAATCAATCAGTTTGAATTGTTTTTAAAAAATGAAAAGCTTATATGATTCAAATACAGCAAAATAAGTGAATCTTCCCTAGGAATAACAGTGATTTTGATCAATCTTCCAGAAAGTAAATGAACTTATCAAGTATAGTGGTAAGTAATTAATATTTCTAATCTAAAACTCTTATATGCTCTTGGGGAAAATGTGTATGGATTCCTAGTTTTAGTTACTAATTGAAACACAAATTCATTATTGAGTTATGAACTGAATGATTATTATTCTTAAATAAATGTATTAAGTTATAAGTACAGATATAATATTAAATGTATATACATATATATTGAATACATTAAAGTAAATACACATATAAAAAACTTATAAAATTGAGTTTACATCCCTTCTTTTAGATTATTTTCGTAATTAAATAGCATTCTTCACTTTAAATTACATAACTTTTGGGTATAATGTGAAATTCACTTCCCTTTACAATGAATTGCAAATTTGTTTTTTATTTAAGTATCAAAATTTAAAGCTCCAAAAATACAATAAGAACACAAGTACCATAAAATCTGGCGTATAGCTCACACTTTTAACAAAAAATAAGATCGAAATTTACGGGTGTGCATTACATACCGGGTATAAAAATGAAAGCTTAACAAAAAAAAGACAAGCCTAAAAAACAATTAGACTTTTACATCCTTATGAAAAAGGATTGCACCTCCAAAAGTATACTCCCCCCCCCCCCAAGCACTTGGAATACCTTGAAAAAATTACTTCAAAATACGAGAGCACTGCACACAATGAGGCGAATATACCTAAAAATTAAAAATTACAGCTTGAAAGCATAGCTGCGCATTATACTCCAGATTTTACAGTAAGCATTTCCTTTCATCTTTCCTGAGATGAGTTAAAATTTTTAAATAAATTCCCATTGCAATCGATTATACAGTAGAAATATGCAAGTACCTTGAGGAATAAAATAATTCACAAAATCAATCTGTTAATATTAAAAAATTAAAAGCATGAAATAGAATTACAAAATTTTTTATTTACCATAATGTTGATTAATTTTAATTGCTGAAACCTTTCCAAAATGTATAATTACACTATGCCAAGCGGACACTAACTCAAAATTTTTAAAGAAAGGAAATTCTCAAAGTAAAATTAGCTGTAAGATATTTAACTTGAGAACATTTTAAAGGCAAACTATCATTTGACAGAATGAAAAAATTGGAAGGAGAATTTATCACTAAAGCATCATTTTAAACAAATTTTATAAATATAACTTATCATTTATATCATATATGTAAAGCTTTGATGATCTAGAAGCTGTCTTTATTCAATTCAACATACACTGGAAGTTAACTTCCAGTGTTTGTATTTTTTTAGAAATTCTCAAATGTACCACTGAAGGAAAAAAGAAAGGATAAATCAATCCTCCTTTTCAATATTACCATAAAAAACTAAACCCACTAAATATTTTAAATAATTAACAATTAAATCCAAATTATATACACTATTTACAAAATAACATATCTAATTAGTTCTATGTTCAGATAAGCTAAAATAATCAAGCAGATGTATTTTAATAAAAATCTAATAAAAATGTACTAATTATGGAAATTTAAACACATTAAAAATTAATGGGATAGGTAAATCTTAAAAAAAGATTAAGAATTAATATAAGTCTTTGTATCAATTTTACATACTACAATCCAATTCATCAGATCTGTCAGGACAATCAGGTAATCCATCACAATACTTAGCTCTATCAATGCATAAACCAGTCACACATCGAAATTGAGATGGTCGGCAAAGCCGAGTTTCTATTAATAGAATGATACAGCAAAGAACAAGCATTGTTAAAAAGGTATAATGGGAAAAAGTGATTTTGTACAAGTACATGCAATGTTATTATTTCTGATTTGTAAAGAACAAGAAAAGTCTTATTGCATAATCAATGTTAGAAAACAGAGAAAGCACAAAAGAAAATATTGATAGCATTATTAAAGCTATTTTTCTGTCATGTGTGAAAAATGGAAACCTTTCAAACACAAATATTGCAACACGAAATATTTTACAAATATTATGCTGTTTCTTCTGTAGGCATTAAACGTAACTCATCTATTTTTAGTACATATGTAATACCACATATCAAATAATATAATATTTTAAATTTATATAAACTTTGCATCATACAAAAGGACACTTAAAATTTATAAGTTCGGGAAGAAACAGACTAGAAGAGGGAACAGCAGCAAGGCTGAGTAATATGTTTCCTCCTATCCTGTTCTCTCCCTTCCTCTTTTGTTTTAAGTTTCCTATCTAGGAAATTTTCCAGATCAGATTTAACTTTTTTTGCATTTTACTAAATATTTAATCATTTAAGATACAAAGTTAAATAGGAATAACACCTCTTTAAGTAAAGATAAAGTATTATTCTAGAATGCTTATTTCATTAAAAATGTTAGTACTGTGAATATTTATTTGATGCAGTGTGTATTTAATTCCCACCCTCCCTTAATATGAAAAGAAATAAAATTTCAAAATGCAAGAATAAATTTCAATTTGTATGTATTTTGGACTAAATTGTCATTGTGAATTTAAACAAACTTTTTCACCTACATTTTTTTTTCACTACTAAGCACCAATTCAGCTTGCATCATAAAATTTAATCTATAGTATATTTGTCATTCTTTTTAAAGGTGCATTTATAGAAGGTAATAAACTGTAATATTTCAAATGCAGTAGTGATATTTTGATCAGTCAAAAAACACCAATGCAAATTTACAGAACAAACTGAAGTCTTTTAATTTAACTTAATGTTCTTTTAAATCATTCAAACATCCATTTCAATTAATGTGAAAAAAACTGAAAGGGAGAGATTAAAACATTATGAATTTTGAACTTAAAATAAATTCCTTTCACTTCTAGAAAATTTAAAATTTACTTAAAATTAAAACCTAATAAAGAATTTGAATTTATCGTAAGTTCAAATTTTTTTCAAATAACAAAGAAAATTTACCACATTCTTGCTCATCAGAATAATCCGCACAATCATATAAGCCATCACATCGAAATATGTCATAGATACATTTTCCATCACCACACCTAAACTCATCAGTATCACACTCCTCTGTTTAGGAAATTGCAAAATAAGTTAGTAGCACAGAGAGTTAGAAAAGGACCAGAAAAGTTAAGAGCATGCATTAATTCTAATAGTATTTCATGGAAACTGATGAATGTAATTAAAATGAATATTTTGAAGTCACCTTTGTAAGTTGAAAAAATGATTTGGCTGTACAGAATAACTGTTATACTTTACCTTTAACACTGTTTTTAAGGTATCAAAGGAAAACGAGGAAATAAAAGAGTAATAATAGAATTTCACAAAAAAGAATTAGATAAAATATAATACAAGATACAATAATATACGACATTATTTATATTAATATAACAAAATGCTTACGACAATCTCTTTCATCAGACCCATCATTACAATCTGGAATACCATCACAACGAGACCTACTATCCACACATTCACCATTGTTACATTGAAACTGTGTAGGAGTGCAGCCTATATAAAAAAATAAGCTGTTACTTTAATTTAGAATTTAATAACAGAATATAGTAAAAATTTACATTTTGGGTAGGGATTGAAAAAACCAATAGAATTCTAAAACCTGGCTCCCCCCCCCCCATAAAATAGTTTTTTCAATAAAATAATATTGAGAGAAAGTTAATGCATCCAAATGGACACATAAAAAGGACGAACATTATTTGTTAAAAAATTACCACTAATGGAAAAACTTGAAACCATCTGTTGAATCATGTGATATTCCTCTCCCTGTTTTAGAATAATAATTTATTTTGTATGATACATAACAATTGTATGAAAAAAAATTGTTGAAAAACACAAATATCAAGAAATGGAGCCACTAAACCTAAGATGATAATTAAGGTAAGTTAAACAAGAAAACCAAGAATGATACACGACGAAGAGATACTAAACTAGTGCCGATACTAAACTCTCATTTTGCCCAATTTTTATGTTCATGGATTAGTAATATTCCTCTCTCTTTTCAAAAAATAATTTACTTTGCATGATACATAAACAACAATTTTATGAAATTAAATTTTAACATGAAAATTTATTGTTTATTGTGTTATTTTCGCTGATTTCTTAAGACTATAACCATTTTTTCTCTATTGATGTAATATATTTTTTCCTCTGTTGATGCAATATATTTTTTAACATGATTTTCATCTCTTCTTCAAGAATCAACCATATAAAAGTAGAAATAGGTGTATTCTTTGTAACTGTCTTTTTTTAATTTACTGACAGTCAAATTCTACACAGCAGTAATATTTTTTTATTTACTACTTAAACATTGCACGTTTATTCATACAATAAACATATTTTTATTTTATTTCAAATAAATTATAATAAAATTATTCCATGAATATTAGAAATAATAACTTTTAGTATTTCAAGAAAACTTTTTATGGTAAGATAAATTTTAACAAAATGCTATTTAATGAGTTTTAGTTTTAACCAGTTTGCAAGCCCCACATATGACTAAATTAGTGTTATTTAAAACAAGGAAGAAATAATCTTGAAACAAAGCATTATAAAAAGGTTTATGAAACTTAATACTTTCACTATTTATTAATCTTGTTATTTCTGTAAATTGTCTTGGCAAACCCACTTTTCTTTCACTACTTGTTGATGTGTTCATAGTGTATGTTCACTTGTCAATAATCTAATTTGTCTCTATCTTATAATCAAACATTTAACCATAATAAACCTTACTATTAAGTAACACTGAAGTTATAACAATTTCATTAAACCATTATTCATTCAAATCAATGCAATTTTTCTATCAAACTTATCACTTTGATAATGCATGTGTGTGGCAATGTGTTACATATCAATCTAAAATAAATTAATGATTCTAAAAAATGGTTTTAACAAAACTAAGTTTAAAAAAAATGTGAGGAAAGTAAGAAAACAAGGGGGAAAAAATAATCATCTAACCACAGTCTTTTTCATCTGAGCGATCAGGACAATCATTGCGGCCATCGCAACGAACTTGTGATTCCACACAGGATCCATCTCCACACTGAAACTCTGATGGTTGGCACCGAGCTTCATAAAAAAATCAATATATTTTTAAATGGCATGATAATATAGTTATAAAATCTCCCAAAATTTATAAATCATGCAAAAATAAAAATACAAATGAAACATTTCACAATATGAATTTAAAAGTAAAAATGTGAGCATATGGTAAATAATAAATTGCATTTCAATTACAGAAACTATCAGAAAACAAAATATTAACATTAACAGGAAAAATACACAAAAACTATATACTGCACATATATATATATATACACCCACACACGTTTCATTTATAATAGTCCTTTTACCGAAATACTTTTTAATCCCTTTTTCACTGTCAAGAAATGCCCCATAAAAGAATAAAGCAGTTAATGATAGTAATATTTAAGAAAAAGAGTCACTTTGTTCAACAAACTGTTTTAAAAACAAATAAATGGTCTTTCAATTCTGAGATAAAGCAGCTTTTGCCCCTAACAAATAATGAATTTTCTCTTAACAAATCTTAGCAAATCCACTTCCAATAAAAAATTATATTTCTATCCACAGAAGCCACACTAAAAATAAAGTATGTATCTTAACATAGTAAGCCAATGTTTTATATCATCAACATAAAGTTGCAGCATTCTAATGTATCAGTGCTTCTGTGGCAATGAACTTGTTAAATGCAAATTAAACCTTAACATTTTACATAAATATCTTTATCCATATAAAAAAAAACTTAAAATTTCGTAAAAAAAATTTATCTGCATCAGTTTAATAAAAAAAATTGAATTAATGAAGGTTTCGCATCAGATCATCAAAAACTGAGCAACTTATACATATAAACACACAACAATCCAATTGTCTTGTCATTACGCTAACCTATGCTTATAAACATATAAAACTTCCCAATGCTTATAAACATATAAAACTTCCCATTCTTGGAAGGGTTATTGTATTTGGAGATAATACTTCAATCTGAAAAAAGAAAACATTGTAACACACCATTACAACTAGTTTCATCAGAACCATCAGAGCAATCATATTTTCTGTCACATTTCAAATTTCCATCTATAC
Source organism: Trichonephila clavata (assembly GCA_019973975.1). NCBI lineage: Eukaryota > Metazoa > Arthropoda > Arachnida > Araneae > Nephilidae > Trichonephila > Trichonephila clavata. Next base: position 99,614 of record BMAO01030408.1, read on the forward strand.
ATTGACCATTTGAACAACGGAATTGATTGGGTTCACATACTTCAGCAACTATAAAAACATGGAAAGCAAAACCAAAATAAATTTAAAGCAAGCAAAATTTTTAAAAAATACCAAAAAAATTATATGCTAACTAAAATAAAGCCATACCACAATTGAATTCATCAGACCCATCTCTACAATCATACTTTCTATCACATTTTAGAGCATTGTCAATGCATTCCCCATTATTACAGCGGAACTGATTAGCACTACAAGTAACTGCAGCTACACATAAACAAAAACTATGTAAAACAAAGTGCATGCAATTTTGGAACTACATAAGAAAGAATATTTTCATGCAATATATTACAAATGAAAATTAGTAACAACAGTAAAATGCAATACTTTTAAATAGTCTAATTGGAAAGTTAAACTAAAGTTTATTCATCAAACAATTAGTAATTAATATAGCAAAATAGCTTCTTAACCTCTCTTTTAATACTTCAGTCATAATTGTTAATATACATAGCATAATTGTTAATATATTCAGAAAAGAATGCTTGATTATGAGAAAATAAAATTTTAAATGAGGAGGAAGAAGCTCAGTCTGCTCGCTACTTTAACAAATTGCAACAACCCGAGAGAGATTACTCAAAATACAAATATATTATCTGAAAAATAATACAACAGAAAACTGATAAATAATTTACTTTTGTTGGAAACAGTTAATCATTATAATTACTACATTATATCCCCAAAAAGTAAAAAATATTGCCTTTTTTGCAAAGTAAAAAATTAATAAAAGAGCCTAGATTTAAAAACATAAGTTCTTAGGGAAAGCTTCATAAAAAAAAAGTACAAAATGCACCCTAGGTGTACATTTTTGCAATGTTTTCCCCTTAAAATATTACTACATCAAATTTATAAAAAGGATGTATTTGTAGAAATTATTCATAGCATGGAAAGTTTTTACAAAAAAGAAAATCTATAAATGTATTAGTTTTAATTAAAGCAGTTTATATTGTTATCACGGGAAAACAACATACTAAAATTGATTAATTAAATAATATATTTTTATTAGAATTTTTTAAAAAACGAGCTTTTAAGAATTTCAAGAATGTTTATTAACTACCTCCTATTCCAGACTCAATAGAAAAAAGACATGGTAAAGATATGAATTGTATTTATATGGGGATTCAAGCATTTCAAATAAATAAGAAATAGATTAATTTTACTTACTGATAGAAGTTTTTTATATCAATTTTATGATTTCTATTAACAGATAAATAATATACATTTACAATGCATAAAAGTATACCAAATTGAAAACTTTACATTAGAGGAAACAAAAATTGGTTTCAAAAATAAAATAATCAATTATCTTTAAAATTTTAGTGATTGAAAATTGAATACTATGTATTGTTTAAAAACAAATAGTTTCAATAACCTACCACAATCTAACTCATCAGACCCATCTCTACAGTCATACTGTCTGTTACAACGTAAGCTACTTTCAATGCACTGACCATCTCTACATCTAAATTCATCAGCCTTACATGCTTTTGGCTCTAAAGGAATCAGCAAAATTTCACGAAAATATAAAATAAAAAAATATGCGAAAAATGTTTTAAATAATAATAAATCAGTGCTTTTTTAAGTGTGTGCGTTAGAGTTAAAGTTTTAAGTAAAAACTATTTGCAATGAATATTAATATAATTTTGACAAATTCCTTTACCTACATATTGAGTTTCTTTTATTAATATTTATAAACCCATTTCAACATATTGAATATATTACATAAGTTAATATAACTTAAATTGCATATCTAGAAACCCCTATATACCTTTATAAAAATTTTAATATTATTACATCCTTATAAAATGTTGCATAAATACCATTACGTCTAAGTAAAATAAAATTACTTAATTTTATTTTTTTCTGATATTTTAATAAATTTAATTTACTCAATTCAATATAATTATAAATTTCAAATAGGCATTAGAAATATTTTATTTTTGAAAATAGTTAAATTATTTCATTAGATTAATTTACTCTGAATTTTTGAAAATGTATTACTTTAATTAAAGCATGAAATTATTCAAGCACATATACATAACATTTCAATAAAAAAATCATGAATCATGAAATAAAAAAACATGGCAACAAAAGATATATAAGCAGCTTAAGCTCCATACCGCAGCTAAATTCATCCGATCCATCTCTGCAATCATATTTCCTATCGCATTTAAGAGAAATGGCAATACATTCACCATTATTACACCTGAATTCTTCAGGACTGCATGTTTTTGGCTCTAAAATGCGAGATTAGAAAAATTGAGCAAAGTATATGTAGCAAAAAAAAAATGTACAAAAGCCATCCAATTTCCAGCGTAATACAAACAATGGAACCAGTTAACTATTGATTATTTACAACAAAAAGTTAATTTCATTAAATGATAAGTACATATATTTTCATTATCTTTCTTACCACAATTTTCTTCATCAGCATTATCAAAGCAATCTCGTCTACCATCACAACGTCGTCTCATATCTATACAAGTGCCATCACCACACCTAAACATATTATCTGCACATTTTTCTAAAATAATAAAATACTGTTGCTAATAACAGTTTCAACAGAGCAGATTAATTGAAAATAAAATTACATGTGCATATTCAACTTCTTTTTAACCAATTTTTTTTTAAACAAATGCTTAAATTAAAAAGATCAAAGTTTTCAATATAATAAAAGCCCTTTTAATAATTCTTCAAACTTTTTATTTTAAGGAATAAACTTAAATTTATTAAGTAACACGTTTATTTTCTAAAAAAAGGTTTGCAAAAATATTTGATGAATTGTTTCCGATGTATTCAAACTACTACATTAGATTTAAAGCTTTAAGCAAAATTCTTATCTAAGATAAAAATTTAAATTCATAAAAAAAGTTAAAATCTTAAATAAAACTTTATTCTGCACATTAGGAATTTATTACTGATATATTGAGAAGAGCTACTAAAGAAATCATAGAACTGATATACACTGAAGAAATAAATTAAGAGAATTTGTATATTTTATCGAATGGCATGAAAAGAATTGAACTGAATGAAAAACCACTGCTTCTAGATAAAAATGCAAATCTTGTACGATAAATACGCAAGCCTAAACATGTGTTTAGGTGGAGCCAGCAGAAAAACTGACTTTATAAGCATGTGTAAGTTGAGACATTATAGCATACCTCGGCGAATTTCTTTGTGTTATTTTAAAGCAATCAGTTCAATTCAAATTGTAAGAGTAAAAATGAGTAACCACCAAAGTTTAGAAGATGGAATGAGGTGGAGAATTGTTGGGAGGTTAGAAGCAGGGCAATGTCAAGTCCAGATCTGTAGAGAGTTCAATTTAACTCTCAGTGCTGTGTGTAACTTATGGAAACAGTATTACATCAATGAGAGAAAGCCCGGGCAAGGTCATCTAAGAGCCACGATGGCCAGAGAAGATCACCATTTGTCGATTCAAACAAGGAGTAACAGATGGGCTACAGCTTCTCAGCTCTCTTGTTACTAGTATCCAGCCACAGAAACCCATGTATCAAGGGTGACTGTTTCAGAAAGACTTCATGAGAGAGGGTTGTTTGCCAGAAAACCTGCTGTTTGCATCCCGCTCAGGATGAATCTTGTTCTCTTCACCAATGAGTCCTGTTTCACCCTAAATACTGATTCTTGTTGCACGCTTATATGGAGAGAACCAGGGACCAGCTACCTACCCTCCAATGTTCGAGAAATCGATAATTATGGTGGAGGAAGTTTAATGGTCTGGGCAGGCATCATGTTGGATGGCCGTACACCTCTCCATATCTTTGAAAGAGGCTCTGCTACTGTTGTGTATAGGGATGAGGTCTTGGAGCCCTATATTCGCCCTTTCAGCGGTGTATGTGACGCTGAGTTAATTTTAATGAACGATAACATGAAGCCACATAGAGAGAGCTCTTCTGATCGACGAATTTCTAGAAAGTGAGGATATTTGCCATATGGATTGGCCAGCCAGCTTTCCAGACCTCTACCCTGTCTGGGATGCTCTATGAAGGACAATTACAACTTCCACCCCCCCCCTCCAAATACCATCCAGGAAATGAAAACAGTGTTGTTGAATGAGTGGAACCAATTACCACAAGGCCTTATTTCAACTGCCCCCTTATATAAACTGCCTTATTTCAAGACGGACATCATGCTGTGAGGTCACACCCCTATTAACCCATCTCTTTCGTTTATTCTGCAACCGCTGTTTCAAACTTTTCAACTCCAACGAGTGTTATGCATGATCAAGCATGTATATTGCAATTGCTGAATTATTATTTTGTATTGTATCAAAGTATGTACATATCAAATTTCATTAAAATCATTCTAGTAGTTCTACAGATAATAGATTAAGTCTGCAAATTCTCTTAATTTCTTACATCAGTGTACATGTAAAAAATACTTTTGTAAATTATTAATTCTTGTTCTAACACTCAAAATAAAAAATAATTTTAAATTTCTGGTTGACTTTTTCAATTTATTTGAAATTATTCTTAAATTAAGCTTACCACAATCTACTTCATCTGTACGATCTCTACAATCAGGATAGCCATCACATCGTCTTTTTTCACTGATACAATTCCCATCACCACATCTGAACTCATTAGGTAGACATTCTAAAACATTTAAGAATTACTTTATAACTTTTATATAAATTTAAAAGAGGCATAAATTTTTGAACAGTTTCCACATGGAAAACCTCAAAAAATAATAAAAATAATAAGCTAATCACTAATATTGTAAATTGACGAACAATTATAAACTCAATTTTTTTTTAATTCCATCCAACTAAGTGATAAAATCCATAGCTTTTACATTCATCTAATTTCAATAAGATATAAATTAAAGAAGGGTAAACAAATGGAAACTGCATCAAACATCACAGACCAATATATAGATTTATTTTTAATAAACTGATCAAATAGCAGCTATTTTTTCAGTACTAATTATTAACTAATGCTTGGTTTAAGGCAAACATTAATACAAAAATTTCATTGACTCTTAAATGTAAAATAAAGATATTACTAGAAATATGTTCTAAGTATGTCAAAACAATTAAAGAATTTTATTCCTTAATTCAGAACAGTGGCGCACACAAAGAAGGTGTCCTGGGGGTCCGGACACCCCCCCCCAAAGCCCTTGAGTTTTTTTCGATTGATAATCCTATATATAAATAACGTAAAATTTAACTAAGCACTCATAATTAACAATTTGTTTTATTAATTAATGCTAATTATTAATTCAATAATTTATTTTTTACTGTTTTTTGTTAACAAAATCGACAAAATCAGAAGAATCAATTGGTGTTGTTTTGTCTTGAGGTATGATACGAGTTGGGGGACTTATGACCATAAACTCCCCTCTTGAAAAAAATTTTTGTGCACTACTGACTCAGAATAATTTCTCTACACATATTTTACCATAAACGTCAAAATATAAAGTACTTAAAGTCCCTAGTACATGATAAATAATTCTAATATAGTCATATTATAAATGCCAGCAAATTATTTGTATTGTAATTTGCAATGAAACATGTTGCAACACTTCTAAAATAAAAGTAGTGAATCAGAGCTTGCATGAACATCAGAGCAAGAGTCAAGTACATTTTCGCAAAAGCAATAAAAAAAAACTTGCCACAATTTTCTTCATCAATTCCTTCACTGCAGTCTCTGCGCCCATCACAACGTTTAGATGGATCAACACAACTACCATCTCTACAAATGATATCTCCAGGTTTACAAACACCTGGAAAAAAAGACTTCTTAAGTATTTCTTAAGACTTCTTAAATATTTAAAAAGACTTCTTTAATATATTTCAGAAGTGAAATACATCACATTTATAGTAAAATTAAAGAAAAGAAAATATGTATATGAAAACTTCTTAACATTTAAATTTAAAAGTTAAGAAACATTCACAAAGGTTAAAAAATAAATTTAAAAAAATTATACCACAATCAAGCTCATCAGAACTATCAGCACAATCAGGTCTTCCATCACATTTTCTTAGTTCATTAATGCATTGACCATTTTTGCAACGGAACTGTCCAGATTGACATTCAACTAGAAAAAAAATTACACACACTGGATTATCTTACAGAAAGAGATTTGAAACATTATTTCAATTCAATTCAGTAAAATAAAAATTAAAATGTTAAAAATATTATACCTGGGCAATCTGCCTCATCTTCACCATTAGGGCAATGACTTCGACCATCACACCTCTGACGCGATTCTATGCACTGACCATTATTGCAAACATATTCTCCAACACCACAACGGTCTGTAACATATAAAAAAATTTATTTAAATTCTTAATAGTAAAGATGAACTATATCAATAATAATATAAGTAAAGAGTTTATAAGTTTCATATATATATATTCAATTAAACATAATTTTTTGCTTATCTTTTAAAAGTAAAACAATAGGTAAGACAAATATTATAAAACCACACATAACACTTTATTTTTATCACAATCTTAGCAAAATTTAAGTATAATATGCATGAATGATGATTAATAAATATCCGCTGTATCAACATTTTCTTCAAAATAATTCACAAAGCAAATAAATTTGTTCATCTCTTTTTAATACAGCTTTCTTAGTAAATGAAACTATGAAAGAAAAATAAATTTGGAGCAAAAGCAGATTACTTTGTACATAAAAAAATAATTCTACAAAAGATGAATTCATGAATTAATGTATAACCACACATGATCTCATAGATGACATTAAACCATTGTCTATTAAATTAAAGTTTAGAGGTTGCTTCAATTATTATTCCTAGATAATAAATAAAACTTTTTATAGTTCTCTTAAAAAACAATAATTGGTGTTATTGCTTAAGATTTCTAATTATTCCTTTCTGCAAAGTTTAATTTTTGGAACATCAAAACTTATAAAAAATCTTTACTAATGAAGCACTTTATAATGTAGTTTTATACAAAAAAATTTAATTTTTCATCTCTTTAATTGGTTACATAAATGTATCATGCTTACTGCAAATGCTTTCATCATCACCATCTTGACAGTGTACCACTCCATCACATTTGATTGTCTGATTGACACATGTACCATCCCGACAAGTGAAGTCCGTAATCCGACAGATTGGTTTAATTTCTAAATATAAATATTTGTAATTATCTACTGATAATGAAATATGAAAAAGTGCTTTTAAATATGTTTAAGAAAATAATATACCACAATTGCTTTCATCTGAACTATCTCTACAGTCAAATTCGCCATTGCATCGCAATTTAATATTAATGCAGGAGCCATCACTGCAGCGAAATTGGTTTTCTGGACAAGTGCCTATATTGATGTTTTAAAAAAAAAACACAATTTTATTACACAGTATGTCTCTAAAGCAAAACTAAATTAATTAATTCTATGATTTTTGTTAACCAAAATTACGTCAAAGTAACTAGAGTCAAGTATATCCATATTATGAAAATCTTTTTAAATGTTTATACTATTAAGGATATATATCAGCTTTAAGTCCTTTAATAATATTTTTAAATCACATGAAATAAAAATTTATTTTAAGTAATAAAACTGTTACAACTAATTAACTGTGCATTTTTTATTGTAAAAACTTTGCAAAGTTTTTTCCCACATAACAATTTTCACACAATGTAAAGGTATTACATCACTTAAAATCCAACCAATGATACTATCACATGTAAACAAAAGCATCAGCATATATTTATCAATGTCTTTAACTTCTTTTAGGGGTAATTCAGTAATTTTAAGTAAGAAGGGTTAATTATATTAATTTGAAATATTTTAAGGAGTTAAAAAGTTACAATTATCAAACTTTATATTTCTTATAATTCAAAAACACACTATGATTATAATAAAATAGCATGCATGATCTAGATCTGATAAATAATTTGTTTTAGTGTTTGAAAACTATCCTAAACTTCATTGGAGATTGCTAACATATCTAAAATCAATTTGCAAATAAATGCTGAAGAATGGAAAAATTTTGATTCTGAATTGGTTTATTTTACTAGCACAAGGAACATATTTGGCTTTATTGCGTCAAACATTTACTAAGTCATCAAAAAAACACTAATCTAAATTAAACTGTAAATGCAAGAAAGAAAAAGGATAAGATCTATTGACGCACAAAAAGGTCGAATATTTAAACAAAGACTGTATGGGCATCAACTCTTGTTTATTAAAAACAATAAGCCCAATACAAGAAAGGAAAAATTACTCGGACACCTCAAGGTAAAATGCACTTGGCTAAAAAAATCTTTAAGATTTCTTTGAGCAGGAATAATAATTCACAGACACACAATTTCTTTAAAAAATAATTGTCTTGCATTATAAAAAACAAAGATTTTTCAAAATAATTTGAAAGCTGAAGAAAGATAAGCATGTGGTTTTATCAATTAAATAACACAAAGATTTTCCAATTAATAGCATTTTCATTATTTTGCATTAAATAAAAACAAATATTCATAAATCAACTTTCAACTGCTAATTGCCAGCATTTAACCCCTATTAGAAAAAAGAAAAACTTACCACAACCAGCTTCATCTTCTCCTCCAGAACAGTCAATATTACCATCACATCTCTGAGCAATATTCAAGCACATGCCATCGCTGCATCGATACTGGTCAAACCGACACTGAGTGGTAGGCCTACCTATACAAAATAATTGCATATTTTTTCTTAGAATAATGCTTTTTCAGTCAAAATTCTATATCACAATACTTTTACTTATAGATGAAAATTCGAAAGTTCTAACAAATTCTAATTTAATTTTATCTACTTTCAACTAGAAAATATATATATACAATTAAATACATCATCTTTTTTTTTTAAATTAAATTACCACAAAATCCAGCACATAACGTGCAATTTTAATTAAAAAAAATAAGAGAAAAAAATTTAAGGGAAAATAAGAGAAAATATCTCGTTATATGTCGGGCATAAAAATTATCAGTTAAAAAATAAAGAGATGAGCATAAAAAAATAGTCTTCAAAGATAAGAACACTGTTTATTTAAAAGAAATGTCATGCCTAATGAGGTTTAAAAGGCTGTATTTCTAGAAGTATACTATTTATTTTTTATTTTTTCAAAATCCTGGCAAAATCACAAATTACTTCAAAACATAACATTGCATACATGCATTTCAGATTTCTTCGTAAAAAAGGGGTATATCCTTTCGAAAGTAAAATATCCGTATTCGAAAATAGCACAAAATAAAACAGAAGACAGTTTTATTTTGCAAGATAGAGCAAATGCAATTAAAATGGTTAAATTGTTAAAGAAAACGAATTAAAATCGTCTGAAATTGGTAAGTTTACCCCGAGAAAAAGCCAATAAAAATTATTTTTAATATATGTTATTCCCATGGCAACCACATTGCCAGATGTTAAAAATATCAAGGTAACCATATTGTAATGTTATCGCCCATCTTGGAGAACATAAACAACAACTTAGCACATAGACCCAGGATATCAAACTAGCACCAAATTCAGTTTCAAAGTATGGGTGCACGTTACACGCCGGATTTTATAGTACTCAAGAAGATTAAGAAACAAGGACTAGATTTATTTTAAAAAATTTCTTAATATTATCTGTTTAAATATACATAAATTCAAATAAATTTCCCTGCAAATTGAAATTTTATTCTAGTAAGCTTTCAAAGATTTTTAGATTTCTTACATTTCAAGAAGTGAATTATATATTAAAAATGCATACAAAATAAAAAAAGAAAATGTAGCATAGTTTATCCAATTTTAATAATTTTTTAATCCATAAAGAAATCTATCGTTAAAGAAAGGCCCCCATTTTTTTACAATTGTAATTTTTACATTATGCTACAATAGATTAGAAACTACATTCTCTTTTCATATTCTTTCTGCAAAAGAAACTACTCAATGTTAAATAATAAATTCGATCTGAATCAGATTTCAGTTGTTAACTAAAAATCAATGAAAATTTCCAAGATTTTAAAATTAAAAAGGTCATTAAATTTCATAAAGCCTTTAGAAGCAAATAATTTAAGAAATGCAGTTTTCTGTATATTTAAATCAGAATATAAAATACTTCTTGAATGCAATTTGATATGTAAATTCATTATTAATCAAAAAATTTATTTCTCATTATTGCACGTTTATCTTACAAATTTATTTTTTTAAATAACAAATTTATTGAAATGAGAGAAAATTAGCAGATGTCACCCACGGCAATCAAGCTCATCAGAGCCATCCAAACAGTCATATTTTCTATCACAATGAGCAGAGGCTGGAATACAAGTTTTGCCATCAGCACAGCGGAATTGATTGGCTTCACATTCTCCAGCTAGAGAAATAAATTAAGCTATAACAATCTCAAAAATATACAAAAACTTTAAATACATCCATTAAAAAAAGCTACTAATTTGATATATAAGACTTACGACAATCTTTTTCATCTGAACTGTCTTGACAATCATTATATCCATCACACCTTCTTCTTAAATCAATACAGAATTTGTTCTCGCACATAAATTTATCAGATGGACAAGCTAAAAAAAAATACAGCATAAATTTAACTGTCAGAACAATGTGGCACATTTTACTATTTATGACTGGCTAAAACTTACGTTTATGAGTTTTCCCTGATAGCAGCATTTTAAAAAGAAATGCAGTGTTAGATGAAAATAATATGACAAGGGAAAAAATTATGAAAGCACATTATGCATTTCAGACAGTGAATTTTAAGATGTTACATTTTATACTTAAAAAAAATTCTAAATTAATATGGACACTTTTTAAAAATTACAAAAGGACTTTCTAATTTTTCTTTTTTTTAATTCTTAGCATAACAGAAAATTATTACTAAACATTTCTTAAGATGCATGAAATTCAGAAATATAAAGAAGTAAATAAATCCATAGCAAACGAAATACATTACATTTTACAGATGAGGGGGGGGGGATTTCTTTATCTAAGCAATGAATCTGAATGCATCACTAAACTTGCTTAATAATAGAGACATTCAAGAAAAAAAATGATAGGAGCAACAGCAACTTCAAAAAATTTAGTAAAACCCATGGAATAAATTTATTCAATTTAGAATTCTCTATAAAAATGACAAAATGTATTTTGTAAAGTATTGAAGTAGTACAAAGTATTGTTTTGAAAATAAACATCGGAACACAAAAAATTTCTGGGATAAAAATTGCTTGAAAATTTAAAAAAAAAATAATAAAAAAGTTTTATGTAAATTTAAAAACACTAGTTTCAAAATTCATATTAAAAATATATATAATAATTTATAAAGAGAAATTTTTATTTAATTAAATCTTGAAAGTATTTCAAATCAAAGAAAATTAAAGATTTAACAAAAATTCAAGAACTATAATTTTGATTTATTATGAAACATCTCACCTGGCCTCCTCCTACCTTTAGCATACAAAATAAAAAGGACAATGTTAAGTTTTTTAAAAAATTAAATCATAAAACCTTAAGATATTCAAACAATCACAGTAATTTAAATAGATAATGCTTATTACAACTATACGTTAATCATTCTAAGATAGTTTAAATTTGCACATAAAAAACAGGAAAAAGTTTTTTTAATTGCTAATTTTTTTTCTTTCATTTAACTCTTATAGAGATGGAATAAATGCATATCAAACTTAATAATTTTACATTAACAATTTATAATATTAGAATATGTAATTTTTATTATTTATCGGAAAAGAGCTTTTAAAACATGGGACATTTTAATATACATTTCTCCACAGATTATAAAAGTACAGAAAAATAGAAAAAAAATATATTGAAGAGTGTAATTTATGTATATATTTTAAATTCACAAAAATTTGAATCATTATTCATAAAAAAATGTTAGTAAAAAAACTTAATTTTTAAAAATATTTAGAATGAATTTTATTTTACTGTAATTTAAGGAATTATTATTTTAAGACTTGATATATATATTTTTTCTGTTTTGAATGTGCTGTAAAAAAGAATAGATATGACTTTTAATAACAATGCACTTTGAAGCTTCATGAGGGCTACTCAAACCGGCACCACATTCTCCAAACTGCCACATCAGCATGAAGATTTTGAACTTTGATAGATTTAATACACACCTACCTCTGTATATGTTAAAGCATTCAATAACAAATTAAGAGAAGGATTAAATGTGAATAGTTCACAATCAGGTATCAATTTAGGTTTTGATCAAAAGTACTATAATGGATTCATTAAAATACAACACATGAAGCAAATGATTAATTGTGAGAAAATCAAAACTATTTCACATCCTATCTTGGGAGCTTGGATCACTTTGAAATAATGTTAAAAATAATTATAAGCAAGTACAAGTAATTCTAAAATAATGTTTAAGGATCATAACACATTTCAACTTGAGCAAATTGTGTGTTAAATTGACTCTATGTTATTCATAAGAGATTATTCATGTTCTCCTAATAATCTTAATACAACAGTCACAAAGTAGTATATTTACAGAAATTATTACAATTGTCAAAAATGAAATTAAATAATTTTACAAACTGTTAATAAGTTGTCTTCAGAAATTATACAATATTAACTTTATTCTCTAAATAACTTAAAATGATTCATTTCAATAAAATAAACATGATACATACGACAATTCCTTTCATCAGATCCATCTCGACATTCTCGACGTCCATTGCATTTATTTTCTGCAGGAATACATGTACCATCACTACATCGGAATTTATCAGGTGTGCAGCCTGGAATGCCTAAAAGGTAAATTTATGTATTAATTATAAAATTAAATTAAAACATGTATGGCAAACACAAAATATAATACAAAAATATGTAATATGTAAAATGTTTTTGTCAATCATTGTTGAAACCTATCAACATACATTGCTACCAGATAGTTTTATATATGCAATGCTTTTAAAAAATTATATTTTTATTGGATATCACAATTAATAAAATTGCAATAAGCAGTAGCTTATTGCAACTTAGGGGGAAAAATTTAATATCTTACCACAATCTCTTTCATCTGAATTATCATCAGGACAATCTACTGTTCCATCACACAGCTTACTGCGGTCCAAACACTGTCCAAAATCACACTGCCATTGTGATGGGGAACAAGCTACAAATACAGATACATATTATATGCTGCCTATTTTCCCATTACTACACAGCAGATGTCGGCAACCTAGGGGAAGTGCCATATTTGGCATGCAGTACAATTTTCAGTGGCGCTCAACACTTTGCTACAAAGTTATCAAATAAAGTTAAATAGACTTGTCTCTTGTCTTTGCACCTCATCATTCTCTCCTTTTTATTCAGTTCAAATATTTTCTACTCTCTGTTTGGCATCCTGAATTTTAACTTCTTGCATTAGTTTAGCATACCACAGCTTCAAGGTTGCCGACCTCTGCTGTACAGGATTCAGCATAAGATTTCTGGAGTTAGAATTTTTCCTTAGCCATTATTGCTACAGCATATTAAACAGAGAAGATCCAGCTTTTATTTTTATACTAAAAATTTGAATCTTCAATAGGAGTAAATACATTAACACTCACATAACGATTTAGTACTTTTAATATATTTATTTTTTAAAAACTTCAAATGTTTTCTAAATTTGACATGCTTATAAATTTAAAAATTTGCTAACCTTAAAAATGAATGTAGGTGTATAATTTCTGTTAAAGAAATTTGAGGTGTTATAATTATGAATTCCTTTAGCCACAAAAAGCAAAATTTTAAATACTGGATTGATTTTCAGAAAAATTCCCCATTTGTAATAAATTTACCACAGTCTATCAATCAAAATTGCTAAAAAGTGATGGAAAACATTTTTGGTTTTTTTCACAAAAACCAAATTAGAAAAAATTTATTAAATATTTAAAATATTAGAAAACTGCTGTATATATATATAGATATATAATTTTATTTACAGTTATATTCCAAACAGTTTAGTTTAATGAAATATGTAATAATAGCATTTTAATTAGTTGTACAGTTAATCGATAGATGGCACCAATTGCTAAATAAATTAATAATAATATATTTTATTTAAAATTAATAGTATATGTCTGGGTTGTACTTTTATTTTCTATTAATTTTAAAACAATATCTAGAGTTTTTAAATGTATATATATTGACTTAATGTTATTTAATCCCAACTTACTAATTTTATGCGATACCGATATGCTCCTTTCATTCGCGCGGGAAAAATGGTTATTGCTGTATTCACGTGGCAAGTCTTTTCTGCTAAAGTGTAGTATGGGGGGGGGGGGCTTTGGATTTGATGATTTTTATAAAGATACCATGGTGAGATAATGAATTCATTCTGGCTTCTGGACAGCTGTCGGTAAGTGAAGTAGCTTGGCGATCAATTTTGGTTTAAACCAGTCTTTTCATCTAATTGTTTTTAGCTTTGATTTTAACATATACTAGTAATCATCACAGGCTATAATATTACTATTTTATATTAATAGATTATGGTTTTATTGGTAATAATACTTAAACTTCTCTTGACATTTCTAACTTTCCCTATGGCCCAGAGTATTGACAAATACAGGTGAAGGTTGGATAACCACAAAACTTTGTTTAAACCTGCAATCCTGGTTCCTAAGGCCGGGAGTTTGTTATAGTACTATTGACTATTTTGTGTATATTTTTGAATTTATATATATATATACACAACACATGGTTTGAGTATTCATTTATATATCTATTTGAAAGATGTAATAAACTTACGACATCCTCTTTCATCAGCTCCTGATCTATCTGGACAATCACCTCGTCCATCACAACGAAGGAACAAATCAATGCAACTTCCATTATCACAACGGAAAGTACCAGGTGGACACACAACTCCAGCTGTGAAAAATTTTTTTACATGCATCAATATCTTAAAAGAGAAAAAATTTTAAGAAATTCAAGCTCTCAATCAAATCTAAATGAAAAAAATTCAAATAAGTAGCTAGGAGATGAACAGCTGTAAAATTAGACAACATTTTAAAAAATCTATAATTTGCATAAGTAGATTTTAAATGAATACATTTAATGAACAAACGAAATATATTTCCTAAGTTAAAGCTTTGACATTGACAGTAAAATAAATATTCAAAACATTATTTCTTAAAATGTAACTTGAAAAAAAAGGAAAATCTTTGAAAAACATGAACTTTGAAATTTCACACTCAAAATTTTCTTTTTAAACTGCAATACCCATGAACTATTTCTTATAAATGATTTTAAAAGATAAAAAAAATTCATCAACTCCAAAAATGTATTTTTGTTTCAATTAAATGTTTTGTTTCACATGATATTTTAAAATTTCACTGAATAACATCAGAAACACTGTAGCAAATAAATAATAAGATTCCTATTTTTTGACAAACATTTATTCAAAAGAAATTTAATATTTAAATTAGGCAAAAAACTTTTACATTTTTAATATTATTTATATAAATAAAATATTAGCACGGTGAAATACAATTTTAAAAATATGTTTATCTTAAATGGCAACTTGTAAAAAAGATTCCAATAAACTGACTCTTAGCTCATCCATTGTAAGTGTGGTATTTATTTCCAAACTGAAAAATGCAATAATTATAATCAGATTTCCTTTACTGGATAATGAATAAAAATACTCTTCTGTCCTAAATTTCAGAATCACCAGATTGTAAATAATAAATTTACACATTAAAATATAAATGCTTGATTTTTATTTTACAGAAAATGTCAACAATAATTTAAAAATTATAATATACCATTCTACTATGTATTATTTAAATTTCGTAATATCACAACTGCCAAGATAAACAACTAGGGTTGAGCAATACAAGGAAAAACAACCATGCATTTCTAGAAAATCAAAGAACATTTTCAAAAGGGGATAAGATGATGGAGACTAATAAGTATAAAAACTTGCATTACAAAGAGAAGAAAATTTAGGATATAAGACTAACTATTATATACAAGAACATACAATTTTCTAAGTCTAAATTATTAATCAATACCTTCAGAGAATTACTAACTTATTTAAACAACTTCTGAACAATTTAATGTTTATTTCACCTTTATGTTAGTTTGCTTCATTACACTGCATCAAAAATGAATACATATGATCATTTTTAATAGAGTATAACAAAATTTATCTTTTTAAAAAATCACCCAATTTCTTCAATAAGAATAATAAAGATATTTACCAGCAATAAAATATTTTATAACCATATATTATACAAATGTCACAAAAAAATATATATAAATGAAACAAGGATTTACTAATACTGTATGCCAATAAGAAAAGTGCTTCTATAAGGTTTTGGTGTTGGGAATATCAAATCAGTGGAGTGAGTGATGTGGATATACAAACATGCATGTATGTATGGTGGGAAAAAGGTTTTTTTAAGTTTCACAACTTACTGCAATTTTGTTCATCAGAACCATCAGGACAATCAGGTTTTCCATCACAGCGCTGATAACTTTCAACACATGACTTATCATTACAATGAAATTCATCAGGTGCACAATGTATTTCCTCTATATCAAGTTAGGTAGTAAAATTCAAATAATAAGAGCAAAGTAAAAATTCAAGCAATTGAAATAAATAAAAAAACATAAAAGTACTTAAGACAAAATGAAACGATACACTAATAGAAAAAAATTAATGGCTTAATAAGAATAATTCAAAACAAACTTTTTAAAAAGTCAAGATTAACATGTAAAAAAACTCAAAATATGAAATTAAAAGAATAAAATAATATGTAAAGATGTTCATTATACCTAAAAAATTATAAGCTAAATAATATCTTTGCCATAAGCTTAACTAAAATTGAAAAATTAAAATGTTCAAGGAATTTAAACAAAAAAAATTAATATAAAAACTGATGTAATCACAGAAATACATAAAAATTTAAACAAATTTGTCATAAAAAAGAAATTTCGATTTTTGGATTAAAAGTTATAGTGTAGAGTAATACTCTTCCATCAGAAATCTATTACATAAAATTTAAAAAATTTTATAAACTCAATAGCAAACAGTATAATTGCAATAAAAATTATTACAGAAATGGATTATATAGTTCAGAAAATAAAACAAGAATGACTTTATTTAATACCTACATCATATATATATAAATTCAGTTATTTATTTTTAATCTATCTAAAACAATTTACACAAAAATTCAAGAATATAATGGAAAAATTTATTCAAAAACAGCATATGATCTATATGAACAGAAGGGGAAAAAAAGATTTAACATTACTATAAGAAGCAACTTACGACAGAAACTTTCATCCTCACTATTAGGACAGTCAACAACCATGTCACATCTCTGGAAAAACTTGATGCACTCTCCAGTGCTACACTGAAACTCATCTGCTTTGCATGTTGGAACATCAGGGTCTAAAAAATTAAGATTCAAATAGGTTTGAAATATTTAATGATGGCATAGTTTTTTTTAAAAAAAGGAACATGGTTCTTTTTCTTAGCGCTTATTTTTTAAAGAATTTAACCTACAAAAATAGGATGTTTCAGTAGTTTTCAATTTAAAAATCCCTCTACGAATCCTTAATTGAAAACATTACCATGAATATTTTCAATACAAATATAGGAACAGATATTTTATTTTCAATTTATCTAATATTTATACAATACATCTGAATAAATAGTCACAGAATAAATACTTAGCATATTTTAATGTGTAACGACAACAGTGCTTTTTACACTATTCTAAACAAAATCTTCCGACTACTATTTCGTTAAAAAAAATATTCAAAACAAGTTACAGCCTTTGAAACAATGAATAAATAGAATTTATAATAAATGTATTGTTAGGGGGATTCCCAGATATAGTCAATAAGATATAGATTCAATGAACAACAAAAACACTTTAATTTATTAGAACAGGGAATAAAAATTAGTCAAACCATAAAATTACACAATCTATATTTCTGTAATTCCTGAATTTAAAATAATCAGTACAAAAAAAATTTTAATAATGCAATAAAACTTTGAAATGAATTTTTCCAAATATGAATTGAAATTATTACCACCACAAGACAATTCATCAGATCCATCTCGACAATCATATTTCCTATCACACTTGAATGCACTGTTGATGCACTGGCCATCAGAGCAACGGAATTGATCTCTTTCACACGTATGAGCTTCTAAATAAAACATGAGTAAATTACAAACAGTAAGTTTTAATTTTAAAAACAAGACTCTCTAAAGAGAAAATTTTCATTTTTTTAAAGCTTTTAGTACAAAATAAATTCTATTCTTATTTAAATACATTTTTACTGGGCTCTAAATATATTCATAATATTCAAGTTCATAAAATAATTGTTACAAGAACAAGCTGAAATGATTTTTAAATTGAAATAAATTAATGATACAATTTTCTTATCATAGATCTCTACATTCATCATTTTCTGTTCTAATAATTGATTTTATTCATTATCAAGAGCATTGAGTTTTGCAATGTGGGTCTATTTATAAAGTGACCCTTTGCCCAAATAGATATTTTACCCTTTACAAAAATATCTATTTGAGCAAATTCAAAATTTAACAATCCTAAAATGCAATTCATATTTCTACGTCAAAAAATCACTTTAAAATATAAAAGTTTTATCTTCTAAGCTTAGACTCGAAAACCTACCACATGATAATTCATCTGTGCCATCCTGACAATCATATTTTCTGTCACATTTGAGACTACTATCAATGCATTGTCCATTTCCACAGCGAAATTCATCTGCCCTGCATCTACTTTCTCGGCTGGGCTCTAAATATATCATAAGAAATAATAAAGAAAAAATCCAATGCAGATAAAAATTCTCAAATGGTCTTTATTATTTTCATTTAAAAATTAATAGAAAAACTTAAAAGAAAACCTGTTTAATAATTGTTATACAGTTGGATCCCAATTTAATGAATTCATTGGGACTGAACATTTTGTTCATTAATTTGGGGCTAATCATATATCGGGGTTCAAACAAAATACAAATTCCTTGCACTCACCTTTGAGAAATTCTATGAAGCAACTATACAAAAAATGTTAAAAGTTACACACTTTTTATTCAACAGCTTAAAATATTGCTAGCAAATTATTACACTTGCAGTTAATTGAATATTTTAAAATACTAACCAAGAGGTGTTTGATATTTCCGATTCCTGACTCGGAAGATCTTTTTTTTTTTCACTTTATACTGGGAAGAAAATACTGTGTCAATTACATCCTGCAGCATAAGATATGTTTCCACAGTTTCCAAACAATTTAAATAGAAAAGGCAACAATTTTGATAGGAGTTTCATTATCAATTTCTGCATCAGAATCACTATTCATTGGCAAACAATTAACAATTTCCTCAATATCTGTAGCACAGATAGGCAGTTTGTCATAAAATGTAACATAATCGTTAAAATTGTAAGATATCCTCTAAGTTGTGGATGGGATAAGGTAAGAAAAGAATTTCCTGGTACTTTTCAAAACTCACAGGATACTACTCTCATAACTCAGTGGTACCTGTAAAGGTCAACACACTTTACCATCAAAATTTGCTGCTTACAAAATAAGTCTTTTCTGTTCTGGACAGAAAAAATGTTAAGGGAAAAAATTAAATTTTTTCTAATAAACTAGTAAAAAAAAAATACTAGCTGTTGAAATAATTTATTCATTCACATTAATAATTCATTAACAGTAACTGTTTGTTATCTGTTAAATAGGGGGGGGGGTGCCTTCAATTAAATTGGGGAATGAGAAAAATTCGTTAAATAGGGTTCAGTAAATCGGAGTCCAACTGTATTTATAAATTACATAAAAGATTAACCAAGAATGGTTTGTGATAGAAATACAAGTAAAAAGATTTTTCATTGGAACAAATTAAATCTAACACACTGCTCCAAAAAGAATGAAACAGTTATAAAAGAAATTTTAGAGTACTAAGCCACACACCTGGTTTAATGCAAATATTTACAATAAAACTTGTTGAATTGCTTAAAAACTATTTTTTCATAATCCAGAAAACATGGTGTATTAATATACTTTATAAGTAAACAAAAAATTATCATAAAGAACAGTAAAACATAAGTGTAAATGACCAATACTAAAGTAAGTCCTGAAAAAAAAATCAAGTATTTTCATTCAATCATCTAATAAAATATTTTAAAAATCAAAGTCAGCAGTCCAGGTCAGACATTTTCAAAATATCTCAAAATGTAAAACCGTTAAAATCAAGACAACTATAGAGACTTTAAAATCTTTGTCTTCTTCAAAAGATAGAGAAGTTCTATGCACCTGCTGAAGGTATATCAAATACATGATACTAAGAGATAAGAATTGTGTCCCATTTTACACCATTAATACAAATAACTTACAAGCAACCAAAGATCTCAAATTATCAAGGTACAATTTACAAGTTCTAAAATCTAAATAAAAACCTACCACAGGATAACTCATCTGTACCATCTTGACAATCATACTTTCGGTCACATTTAAGACTACTGTCAATGCACTGTCCATTACTACACCTAAACTCATTTTGTTCACAAGATTTGGGTTCTGAGCAACAAAAATGAAGAAAAAAATAGAAGAAAAAAGAATTAAAATAAAAAATAACAAAATAAAAAGATAATTAAATGCATCAAGACTTTTTAGTTATGGAAAAATATATCATTAAGTATTTTTTGTACCCAACACCAGCAGAAAAATATGCAAAGGAAATTGATCACTTTTCTTTCAAAGAATTTTAAGGAGAAGATTGGGGATAACTTTAGTAAAAACCTACCACACGATAATTCGTCAGTGCCATCTCTACAATCATATTTTCGATCACATTTGAGGCTATTGTCAATGCACTGACCATCATTGCATCTAAATTCATTTTCTTTGCAACGTTTCGGTTCTGTACAATGAAGATATTAAGGTATTAATTAGAGTGTAAAAAAATAAAAGTTGAAAGAAGTAAAAAAATAAAATTATTTTTAAAATATCAGATTTAGAAAATTAGATGTATATATGTTTTTTTTTTCAAAATTATGTTGCACTTTTTGATAAAAATTCAATTAATGTATTAATACGAACTTGAAGTTTTTAATAAGGCATGGTAAAATGAGCTCTAATGACCTACCACATGATAATTCATCAGTGCCATCTTGACAATCATATTTTCGGTCACATTTGAGAGAATTATCAATACATTGCCCATTACCACATCTAAATTCATTTGGTTGACAAGGTTTGGGTTCTGAGCAACCAAGAAAAGAGTGTTAGAAAAATTAGCATTAATTGTGAAATAATTAATCCAAAATTTTTCAATATAAGTTAAGAAAGAATCAAATTCATATTTCCCAAAACTATGATAGTAAAGGAAAAATAAAATGCATTTTGTGACATAACCATGCATCTACAATACAGTATAACTTGAAATATTTTACTGTATCCATACTGCATCAATTTATTTTAGTGAGCAAATATATCAATAAGTTTAACAAATATTTCCATATTGTATGCATTTAGTCAAAAATAAAATAAAGAAAAATTGAAGTTTAAATAAACCTACCACAAGATAACTCATCTGAACCATCTTGACAATCATATTTCCTATCACATTTAAGACTGTTGTCAATACATTGTCCATTACTACAACGAAATTCATTTGGTTGACAAGTTCTTTCTTTACTTGGTTCTGAATAAGTGATGAAAAAACAAAAAGGAAGAAAAAATATAAAAAAAATATATTGAAAAGAAAAAAAGTTAAAACCATAAAACAAAAAACAAAAAATTTTTTTTAAAGAAATGGTAATAATTTAAAACCTACCACAAGATAATTCATCAGTGCCATCTTGACAATCATATTTTCGATCACATTTAAGGCTACCGTCTATACATTGACCATTACTGCATCTAAACTCACTAGGTTCACAAGCTTTTGGTTCTAATCAATAAAATAAATTAATGAAAAAATCATTGCAAAATAAATGCAAATTAAAACAAATTTAAAGGGTGAAAAGTTGTGCACCATAAGTAGAAAATTGGATATGAAATAATTTGTTTTACCATATTTCTCTAAAATTTAATTCATTAAAAAGAGGGAAGAACAGAGACCATAATGAAGACCTACCACAAGATAACTCATCTGTTCCATCTTGACAATCATATTTTCGGTCACATTTTAAGCTATTGTCTATACACTGACCATTACCACATCTAAACTCATTGGGTTGACATGTTTGAGGTACTAAATATGGAAAAAATAAATCATAAATTAAGTAAGCAAAAGTTTAAAATATAAACTAAGCAAACTATTTTCAAATATAAAAATATATAAGTGATAAAAAAAAACTATCAATTTATGACTTCATAACCCAAACCAAAGAATCAATAAGCCAAAGTGGACAGCCAAAGGTAAATAAGCTTCTTTTATTTTGGGTTGTGCAGAGTGGAAGTTGAAAGGTGTAAGGGGGAGGAATGGGTAATAATATCATTGAAGACCTACCACAAGACAACTCATCTATACCATCTTGACAATCATATTTTCGGTCACATTTTAAGCTATTGTCTATACATTGACCATTACCACATCTAAATTCATTGGGTTGGCACGTTTTGGGTACTGAATAATGAAAAAAAAAGTAAATTTTATAAAGAGAAAAGCAAACAAAAGTTACAAAAATATAAATGAAACATTTAACACATAAACAAGGAAAGTGGTTAAAAACTTTCAGTTTCTAGGTTCACAAACCAAACCAAAGAAAACAAAAAGCCAAAGCAGGCACAGTCAAAAGTAAATCATAGAAAAATAAAATCTTCTTTAATTTTTTGTTCTGCACAAAGTGGAAGTTGAAAGGTAAGAAGGATATGGGTAATAAGATCAGGAAGACCTACCACAAGATAACTCATCTGTTCCATCTTGACAATCATATTTTCGGTCACATTTTAAGCTATTGTCTATGCACTGACCATTACCACATCTAAACTCATTAGGTTGACATGTTTCAGGTACTGGATAGTGAAGAAATAAAGTAAATCATATAAATTAAAAAGTAAGCAAAAACAAAATTTTCTGAAACAATTTTTAAAAAATATATATATATAACAGGAAGAAAGGGATTTAAAAAATTTCCTGCTCTCACCCAGCTTCATAAACCAAACCAAAGAAAACAATAAGCCAAAACAGACAGCCAAAGTTAAATCAAGGAAAAATATAAAGATTCCTTAATTTATTGTGCTGCACAAAGTGGAAGTTGAAAGGTTAGGGGAATATGGGTATTAAGATCAGTGATGACCTACCACAAGATAACTCATCTGTTCCATCCTGACAATCATATTTTTGGTCACATTTTAAGCTATTGTCTATGCAATGACCATTACCACATCTAAACTCATTAGGTTGACATGTTTCCGGTACTGGATAATGAAAAAATAAAGTAAATCATAAGTAAACAAAAATTTAGAAAGCAAATGCAAAAAAAAATTTAATAAAAGGAATAAAAACTATCTATTTTATAGTTTCATAACCCAAAAGTAAATTATACAAAGAAAATAAAAGTTTAAAAATATAAATGAAAGTTTTTTTAAAAAATACAACAAAAGGAAAAAAGGGATTAAAAGCTTTCAGTTCAAACCAGCTTAATAAACCAAACCAAAGAAAACAATAAGCCAAAGAGGATAGATATAAAGCTTCTTTAATTTTTTGTGTTGTGCGAAGTAGAAGTTTAAAAGGAGGGGGGGGGATATGGGTAACAAGATCAGAGAAGACCTACCACAAGACAACTCATCTGTACCATCTTGACAATCATATTTTCGGTCACATTTTAAACTACTGTCAATACACTGACCATTACCACATCTAAATTCATTGGGTTGACATGTTTGGGGTACTGGACAATGAAAAAATACAGTAAATTATATAAAGTAAACAAAAGTTATAAAGTATAAATGAAATTTTAAAAATATATATATATAAGAAAAAGGAAAGATGGGATTTTGAAAACTTTCAGATATCACAGCTTCATAAAAAAAACCAGAGAAATAAGGTAAAGTGCCAGCTGAAGGTAAATAATGGAAATCTATTAAGCTTATTTAATTTTTTGTGTTTTCCAAATGGAAGTTTAAGAAAATGGAAGGGGTAATATAAGTTCAATGAAGACCTACCACATGATAATTCATCAGTGCCATCTTGACAATCATATTTTCGATCACATTTGAGAGTATTGTCAATGCACTGACCATTGTTGCACCTGAATTCATTTGGTTGACAAGTAGCAGGCTCTAAACAATTTTTTAAAAAATTTTGGTAAGAAAATTATAAGGAAAATGTTTCTATTTCCAAAGGAATTAAAAACAAATGCAACACATAAAAACAAAAGCTATATAAGGTAGATATATAATACAACTATAAAGCTTTGTTTTAGTAAGCATCCATTTATTGTTTTTATTCTTTAAACAAAAATACCAAATTGGGAAGGGGTGAAAAGTTTTACAAAATCCTACAACAGGATAATTCATCAGTCCCATCTCTATATGATCATATTTTACATCACATTTGAGTCTATTGTCAATGCAATGTGATGTGATCATTGTTACATCTAAATTCATTTGGCTGACATGTTATGGTTTCTGAACAACAAAATTTAAAAAATCAATTAAAAATAAATAAAGACTGATATAAACATAGCACAGAAAACTATGCCATGGAAGACAAAGATAAATAGCACATCAATTGCATTATACAAGATTATTAAGTATGAGCAGCAAAAGGAAATATGCAAATACATAGGCAATTTTATCTTTAATTTTAACTTTTTTTAAAAAGATGGGTAGAAGAGTTTGTTACGACCTATTGCACAATAAATAATCAGTAGTATCACTCTAATTTTTAAAAATTAGGATCACCCTCATTATCAGATTTCACTTATTAGTGCATCTAAATTCATTGACCGACTAGTTAAGATTCTTAGCCAAGAAGAATTATGAAAGAATATAACAATAGAAGATTCTAATTTCATGCAATCCTTTTAATAATTTATAAAGAATCTAAATTATTTTAAGTGCTCTAGGGTGAAAAAAATATTTCCAAATGTATCATTTTTTAATATTTGCTATTTTTGTTCATTTCCTTTCAAGTGAGAAAGATTTGTTTAACAAAAAAAGAGAAAAGAAATCTGCAAAAAAACCTACCACAAGATAATTCATCAGTGCCATCTTGACAATCATATTTTCGATCACATTTAAGACTACTATCAATGCACTGACCATTAGTACACCTAAATTCATTTGGTTGACATGTTGTAGGTTCTGAACAATAAAAGGTTTTGAAAAAAAAAATTAGGATGATATAAGTGGCAAGACGTAAATACAACGACAAAAAAAGTTGATACAAGATATAAATTTATAAAAGTTGAATTGAATAAAATAAATTTGAATATTTGATTTATTTCAAATTCCTCATGCTCTTGCATTGAAATTCTATTTTGAGTTATAAGCAAGGAAGAGTTAACAGAATTTTGAGAGAACCTACCACATGATAATTCATCAGTGCCGTCTTGACAATCATATTTGCGGTCACATTTTAGGCTATTATCAATACACTGTCCATTACCACACCTAAACTCATCTGGTTGACAAGATTTGGGTTCTGAATTGTAAAAAATAAATGAATCAAAAGAAAATTAAAAAATAAAAAGAACAGAAAATAAACAGAAAAATAAACAATACAAAATTAAGGTATTAATAACTTTAGAAATGAAAAAAAGGATAAAAGGATAAAAAAATATATATATAGTGTAATAGTGATTTTGTGATCTAACACCAAAGTAAATATGAAAAAGAAAACTGAAATATTTCGATCATTTTTTAATAATTTAGACAGAGGGAGGAAAGAAATGTTTTGCAATAAAAACCTACCACATGATAATTCATCAGTACCATCTTGACAATCATATTTACGGTCACATTTTAGGCTAGCATCAATGCACTGACCGTTAGTGCATCTGAATTCATTTGGTTGACAAGTTTTGGACTCTGAACAATGAAGAATATCAAAAAATTAGCAAGGAACCAGATTTAAACAAATGCAACAAAATAAGAAAAATATACCATCATTCTTCTAATGTATGAAATTCAACAAAATTTCCATAAAATTCTTCTGGGACTTTTGAAAACATTTACAAACTTTTCGGCTTTTTCCTTGCAAGTTCAGAATTTTTAATATGTCAAGGGCCAATACAAAAATTGAAAAACTACTGCATGAAAAATTGCACAATATCGAGAAAATTGTACTTTTGGTGACATTTAAATGAACTGTTGATATATTACCCATTACTCATTTTAACTCTTGATTCAGAGCAACCAGCGAGATATGAAAATCAGTAAACATACTTGCAGAAACACAACATAGCAATTCAGTAGAAATGTTAAGTATGATAGAAAATATCATTAAGAGGAATAAAATAAAAAAGAATCAAAGAAAAAAAAGAATTCATCAGTTCTTACGACTAGTCAGTTCTTTAGATTTGATGATGCACTTTGAATTATTCTTGCACATTTTTAATTTAATCAAAATTTTAAAAAGAAAAAAAATGTAAGGAAATATAAATTTTAAACACCTACCACATGATATTTCATCAGTACCATCTTGGCAGTCATATTTTCTATCACACTTAAGACTGCTGTCAATACACTGTCCATTACCACAACGAAACTCATTAGGTTGACATATTGTCTCCCTACCAGGTTCTGATTAAAAGGCAAAAGGAAATATTTGTAGTAAAATAATTAATAAAAGAAAATTATTTTTAAATAAAAGGATAGATAGCCAGAAAGTAATTTCATGAAAGGGAATTGAATACAAAAAAAATAAATCAGTAAAGCATTTTGAGAGTCCTCTTTTTAAAAATCTTTTGGTACTTGCATAAAGCCCCATGTCATCAACTGCCAAAAACTTACTGCATATCAGGAATAAATCGCTGTTGATTTTACAAATTATAGTAACCAATAAGATGCCAACCTAAGAACAACTATTAAACATTTTCTGGCAAAAATTACCATTTGTTGAAATTCGCCAGAGGTCAGCAATGGTTTAATATCTAAGTACTAATTAATCTTTTAGTGCCCTTTGATTTTCTCATTTAAATGAAAATTTCAAAATATTTCACTCTTAAACTATTCATATTTCACTTTACAATTAAAGTAGTTTCTTCCAAATAAACACACACAAAAATTTCACTCAAATAAACAGATACTTTTAAATGTCAGAACAGAAGACAAATATTAAAATGAATATTTTGAGATTTCACAAATAATTAAATTGCTTCAAATAATTTAAATCTACCTACCACATGACAATTCATCTGATCCATCTTGGCAATCATATCTACGATCACACTTAAGGAATTCTTTGATGCATTGCCCATCTCCGCAACGGAATTCATCAGGCTGACAAGCTTTAGCTTCTAATCAGACAGTAAAAAAATATTGAAAACTTACTTTACTCAAATTTATTACAAAAATATTTTAATATTCATTCATTTGAAAATTGTAAATAATTGTGATAATAATAAAGTTTGTTTCCAATCAAGCATGGAATGCTTAATTTAAATACTGTAATTCTGCAAAATCAAAATTATTTAATAAAAAACATTTAAGTGTTCAAAAAAATTCTTTTATGTAGATATCATAATTTAGATAAACAGCAAAATTTACAAAATCATTATATTTTGCACTTCCTATAAAGATCTCATTTGAATTACTTAAATATCACTTGATTTCTATTATTTACTTTATATTAACAAGAAAAGTTTTCATAGAATTTTACTTATGTACTATTCTGTCAATAAAACTTGCATCAACTACATGAATAGGAATAAAAATGAAGATTTTGTGTGAGCTGACAATGATTCAATCATAATATATTTAACTATTTCTTTGAACACATTAATCAAACTACATCAGTCATTTTTAGGCTATATTTATGTTTGAGAGAATGGCAATAGAATGGTCAAGTAAAAGAAAAAGTACACAATTATTAGCAGTAACAGAATGTAAATCAGAAATATTTTGAAAAAAAGACAATATTTCATTTCTACATTAAAAAGTAACAAATATTAAAAAAAGTAATTTTAACCCTTTCCTAATCCACTTAAAATAATTACACGACGAAAATGAAATTCAATATGTCTTCAAAAAACATTTTTCAATAAACTAATTTTCATGCACCACATAGTTACTACAATTTTTATTCTAAACTTACAAAGGGGTAGGTAAAAAGGAAGGAATGCAAAAGAAACATTACAAACAAATCAAATAAGAAAAATTGCTTTAAGAAAAATGCTATGAAAATGCCATGGATACAATCTCTTTGAACACATTTAAGTGAAAACATTGCAAACAAATATTATAATACTTATTTTGTATTATATTTTTAAAAATTTAGAATAAACATATAGTTTGGTTTACTAATTAATCAAAGATCACAGAATGAAAAACATAGGACAAGTATTATGCCAGATTCAGTAGAATATGAGATATTAATTCAATGATCAACACCAAGTATAAATTTAAAAAATTAAATAATTAATTGAACAAAAGACAAAATTTGAAATTCAAAAGAAGAATCTACTTGTTATTCAATCAAAATATTTCAAAAATTCAATCCTTCGCCCCCCCCCCTAAAAAATTAAACTATACGTTTTTATTTAAATATGTGTACCAAAATACAAAAATTCATATTCAAAATGACCAAATACAATTATTTAACAGTTTAATAACTTTTCAGTGGCAACTCCAGAACTAAACAGTTTTTCAAATGTAATTATATAAGAGATATGTAAGTTAGCTTTATTAGATTTCTTTAAACAGAAAAGGGGGATACACATCCACATGCACATTACTTACTTTCACAATCAGCTTCATCAGATCTATCTGCACAGTCTGGTCTGCTATCACATCGTCTTCTTTCATCCACACATCTAGAACCGTCACATTGAAATTGGCCAGGAGGACAAGTTGTGATACCTTTCAAAGAAATAAATGATACACCAAACCGTAACTTTTGCATAACAATAAATTGTTTTATTTGGCTGTATTCCACACACAAAGACAATATATAAATGTACTCTGTGCTTCAGAAGAAAATTTTCTTATCCAAGAACATTGTTAATTTATGAAATTCTTTATAATTCACAAATCTTGCTTTCTTTAATTATGAGCAAAAATATTACATATTTTGATTGAGTACATAAAAAGTCATAGTATATTCTAAAATAGTCAAAAACTATAACCTGAAAACTTTTAAAAATCCATTGTAATAATAAATTTTATTTTTAAGCAATATATAAATACCATCATACCTAAAAAGTAATGCAAATGATTCAGAATTTATGCAGTCATAAATATTAATACATAACTTTTATAACATTTTCCAAGCTTCGATAAAACTTCATTTTATATAAATAATTAATAACTTCTCACATGTTATACATTAAAAAAAATTTATTAGTTGTTTTTTCTTCTATTTTCTTTCTTGACTAAGTAGCACTTCTTACAAAAAATTTTTGACATGATTAATCCCAATTTACGTGGTTACAGCCTACCCAATTTTAGTCATTCACATTTAGATCAGAGATTGAAAATTTGTAAAATAACGGCTTGATATAAATTTATTTGGTTAAAATGGGCAAACAAGGTCTATTTTACCCTGAAATTTTTCTGCAAAAAAAAATCGTGTAAACCATTTCAGTTGTGTTATTTGTAGTACTGGTCACAAGTTTTTAAAAATACACTTGTGTGCATTTGGAAATCAGAAAATTTGTAACATGTATTTTACAAAAGAAAGTGAATTATTAAATTTTCACTTGTAAAATCCTTACATGATTAGCATTTTTATAACAAACACTTTAACTTTTTTTTATTGGTTGTGTTTGAATTGCAGTTACTTAGATCTGTAAATAGAGAAGTGACCATAAACAGTGCAAACCTCAAGGCTGCATCAAATTCCAAGAATGTTCTAAAAAGAATCAATGTCACTTTTACTGCATAACTCATTCCTTAATGTTAAAAAAATTAAATATATATTTACTTAAAAGATTCTTTAAAAAGGAATAATTCTTGAAATTGTATTGCATTATCAAATGTGTGTGTTATGGTATATTTTCAAAAATTAACATTAATTGACTCAAATAATTGTATGAGACATAAGTAAACATTTTGAATTACTCCAATCTAATTTTTTTTATCTTCTAAAAAGTTTGGATAAATACAATTAGTCTTAAGTAGCATAAAGTTAACTCTTAAAGCATTAGCATTACATGATTTACATGAATAATACATTTCCAATAAATGTAATTTATATATTTACTGAAATTATTAAAAACAGGGAAAAAAATAATAGCTTTATTGGTGAGTAAATAAGTATGAGGTAAAAATAGCAAACATTTAGTTTAAAAAATGTTAATACAGCCTCACACCAATATTTAATTAAAAAATTATCATATTTAAAAGAATATTAAAACAAAATATTTCTAAATGAATAATACATCTTTTTTGGCACATTTGACTTTAAAATTGAATAAAATTAACAGACTATATCAAGCTTAAAAAAAATCTGGCTAAAGCATCAAGATATAGAAGTTTCACTCAACATTAACTGACCAATAAAATTTAATATTGCCAAGTTTTCTTAGGATAAAAAGTCATTAATGAGAATAAAAATGTTAATTTCTGTTAATCGATCAAAAAAACCTGAAAGAGAATAATTAACTCACAAAAGAACAAAATTTCAAACACCATAAAACACTAAATAGTTTTTACATCGCTAAATATTTCCTTTTTAAATTGAGAAAAGATATTATACATAAAAATTAAAATTAGGCCTTTATAAATAATAAAAAATTCTGTAATTAATTTCACATAAGTGATTTTTATTTTACAGCAGCAGTTTGTAATCTCATCTATAAATCAGATGCAAATACGTCCATTTTGAAATTCTTGGATGTAATAGCCTCCAAAGTCAGAATTTAATACTTTTTCTTTTTTTAATTATCCTTTTACTTTTCAAGAAAAAATAAACATTATGCCTTACAGGTAAACATTGTTTAAAATATAAAAGAATGCAGTTCTCTAGATTATTAAAATGTACGCATGAACTCTCTAATACTTTTTGGATTTATTTGTAAAAATTATCACACAATTTTTTTCCACACAAAATTCACATACCACAATTCTGCTCATCTTCTCCAAAAGAGCAATCCTTTACCCCATCACACACCCGAATAGTGTCAATGCAAGTTCCATCTTGACAAATCATTTGACTATCACTACGGCAGCCAGAGTCAAATTTTGGATTTAAATCTGACGTTTGTGTCCTGTCTGCAAATATTAAAGATGCAATCTAACGCAGATGATGAAGCATTGACATGCTCAAGGTTTGATTCACATATTCAATGGACATCACACAATGAGATTGGAATGGATCAGGAGACACCACAGATAATGTACAAAAGAATTTTACATAAATCCACGAGGACTGAGGAGTTTACATTTACACGAAACAATATGAAAATGAAGACTTACTTTACACATTTAGTTTCACATATATCAAGAAAGAATAATCAACACTATATTAAAAATAATAACTTTTTAGTAATTTGAGGTATTAAAAAATCTAACATTTCACTTCACTCTAACATAAAAGAACATTGATGAATTTTTTTTAAAAAAATGGTTTTCTGTCCAGAATAATTTACATGTGAATTTAAACCAAATATATCGAGGCAAAACTTGGAAAACTAGTACTTTTCTTTCATTGTTAACAGAATTGAATATATAATAAAGTTATTAAATACATAAAATTACAAAAAATCAAGAAATGAAT
Organism: Trichonephila clavata; assembly: GCA_019973975.1. Classification (NCBI taxonomy): domain Eukaryota; kingdom Metazoa; phylum Arthropoda; class Arachnida; order Araneae; family Nephilidae; genus Trichonephila; species Trichonephila clavata. Next base: position 131,512 of record BMAO01030408.1, read on the forward strand.
CTTAAAAATAAAAAATTTAGATAATATCCGTTAAATGATACCAACTTTTAAATATAATATTAGTTATTTTTTCCTACAAAAAATTACATACAAAATTACTCTTTAAAAATGTCTTCATACTTAAATTAAAAGGTAAAATGATTGAAAATTTCAAGCTAATTAAAAATAAACTAATAACTTACGGCATCCAATTTCATCGGATCCATCTCTACAATCTTCACGCCCATCACACCTCTTCAAAATATTTATACATTCACCTGATGAACAACTCAAATGATCTGGTGGGCATTCATCTGAAGTTGGAAGTGGTTGTGAAGGAGCTATAATAAAAAAAAATGAGCTTGGTAATTAAATAGTTCAATACAAATAATGAAATTCACATGAATTTTAATAGAATATTAACAAAAAAATATAGGAAATTTTTAATTGATTACATTTTTTAAATCTCTGCTCTAATAAATTTCTCACATTTTTCTTCCTTCCAGTGGAACTATTCTTAGTAAAGAAAGAATTTAAAGGAAGTTGAGATAATGTTCTCTATTACAGGTGTTTTTTCTTTTCCTTACCAAGAAACCATTCAAATATAAATTGCAACAACATTTACTAAAATTATGACCAACATAGAAAGTACTGCAATAAAATTAATAATTCCAACACAATTCATGATACAAAATTGAATAAACCACTCATTTAGAGTGACATTTCTAAATAGTTTTTTTTTTTTTTTTTTAATTTTGTGAATCATTAACAGAAATGAATATAAAATTCGAATGTTTTTGAATTTCTACATAGCTTGTTCTGAATTATGGTATACCTCTTATTCTCATAGGCCCTTTTTCTAAAAAAATTAGTATACAAGGCTTAATTTTATTGATGTTCTTAAGTTTCATTCAACATCATTGCTAAAGAATTATATATATTATGGGAAAAAGACTGAGAATACACAAAATATAGATCATAAGTAGTCTATTCTATTGTATTTTCAAAAACAAAAGATGATATCAATGGAATTTTCTATCTTTGCTCAATTTCTGCTTCCAATTAGTTAATGGATATTAACTCTGTTTTGTAAATATGCTGTATGTTTACTAATAGCTGACTTCTTAATTATCTTTACTTCAATTTTCTTTCATTGAAAGATATTACTCAATTGAATAGGATCTGCAACATTAAGATATCAAAGAAATAAAAGAAATGGATAAAATTTATAAAGTAATTTCTAAACTACATTTTAAAAAGTTATAAGCAGCATCAAAAAAATTGAAAGATATACAAGTTCATACCCCCAAATCCTCTAATGGAGAAATTTTCATCTGATACTGTGTATCTTCCAACATTTCCATTGATTATAGCTTCTTTTATCACTCTTTCTATGCTAGATCTGTCATTGTTGCCAAGAGAACCAACATCTAATGTGACTAGAACATGTTCTCGAGAGGAATGTGTAAGTGGCCTGGAAAATGAAAATACACTTCAAAAATGATTTTATGTCTATATCCCAAATTTGTTTGTCTTATCATTTGGACAGTTAAACCAGTAAAAAAAAACTGGAATGAAAAGTTATAACAAATAAATTACTTTTTTCTCCTTATAGTCCAAAATTATAAAATATCAAATTCAGAAGTTGAACAATAAAACATGACAATGCTTCATACAAAAACTTTAATATTGAGTGAGAGAGTGAGAGAATATTAACGTCGCACTGATTAGCAACACGAGGGCTTTTTGGCGACGGTCTGCGTAATTTTGAACCATGGTCAAGTGACGCGGACGACACCTGAGCTGGCACCCCCCTCTCCTAACTACCACGCCACACCAATGGGAGGACGTTTGAGCTCTCGACAGATTTAACGTGCATCGCTCCCCTACACGGCGGATCTTTAGTGGTGCTAGGATCGAACCCATGACATGCTAGCCATGATCCGATGCCTAGACCACTCGGCCACCGCGGCCGTAACTTTTATATTGAAGTTGCTAACAACTATGAGTGTAACTGAAAGAGTAAATTTTCTTTCGTTTACTTAACTATTTTTTAAAAATGTATATATATTCAAAATTCTTTTAAGAACTATTGACACCTGACTATTTTCCTATACATTTTTCAGATACATAATTTTTTTTAATTATTTTCAAAAAAATATTCAACTAATACAATATTTATCGGGTTTTTATATTATTTCAATTTACATGAAAATATTTTATATAGTGAAATTGTAACAAAAAATTTCTATTGCATTTGCCCCTGAGCTTTACTGGCTACAGATATTTGTGCATGTAAAAAGGGAATTATACTTCAAAGTTCATTAATTAAATAACTATAAAAATTCTAAGCACTCACCGGAATGATATTACAGTGACTGCCTGCTGACCATGTATAGTTCTATATAGTGCTTCTAAAGCTAAAATTAATTCTTCTGCTACCCTTCTAAATTCAGGAGAAGTCTTTTGGGCTAGTTCTGGTGTATACTGTAGATTTGTAATTGTAAAACCGATCCTGAAATAAACTGTAAAACAAAACAAAAATTGAATAAACAGAACACATTTTTATTCTAAAAGTTATATTCAACTCAAAAAAGGGTTAAAAAGTTATTAAAAAAATGAATTAAATAGAAAATATCACCAAAAAAAAAACATAAAACTCTAAAAATTCTCATATTACATTTTTCATACAGTTTAAATATCACAATAACATTGCTCTGTCTATTCTATTATAAAAGTATAATATCGTTTGAGAATAAAGATTTAAAGAAAGTATTTAAAAAAAATGATTGAATAGATATTTTCAAAATATGACAGTTTAATTTCCAAAATTAAAGAAAGAATCTGAATTGAGAGCAATACCAGTTTTATTTTTCAATCCATCCAGAAAAAATTTAATTATTTCCTTTTCCTGTGTTAAAAAAAAAAACTAAGAAATTTAAAACCAAAATTGGTTTATTATTAACATACATATTTTCATATAAACCACATAGAATTAAATCACACAATATTAACAATCTTATCAACGAACCAAATACTATTAAAATTAATATCATTAAGTTTAGGCCCACACACAATTCTGAAAAATATAAATTATATATTTTTTGAATACCTAAAATTTCAGCTTTATATATGAGTAAATGTGTTCATAAAGTTATTTTCTTAAATTTAATCTTGCTTTTATATAAAGTTTTATATTTTTTTACAATTTTCGACAGACTGAATATTAATAACTACTTTTAAAAATTTTCTTAACAGAGCTTAAAAGCAATTGAAAAAATCAATGCTAGAACTTTATTTCGAAATCGAACCCAAGCGCGAAAATGTTTATTTTCATTTTTATCATTGATAAGTAATGCCATATTTAGGATACATTATATATGACTTATTTTTGAAAAAAGATATACATCAAAAATAAATCATTTGAATTACTTCAGAATATATAAGGAAGGGGAAAAAGTTGTACGAAATAGTCAGAATTAAAGTTGAGAAAATACAGCAATTTCCGATGTTGAATATGAAACAATGGACTCGATTCATCTGACGTCATAACCACATGATAGTTAGCTCAACAAATACACACGTGTTTCCTTCACGTTCGATTCGACGTTAGTATTTTGGTGGCACTTTCGAATTTACATCTATGCAGAATGAAATACTGTAGCGTATTAAATTACCATAATGACTGTAGGACGAAAAGTATTTTTCCGATTTCCACTAAAGAATCCATATTTATTTTTAAAATAGATACAAAACTTAGGTCGAACAAACTTCAAACCATCTAACTTTTCATCAGTATGCTCCGATCATTTTGAAGAAGCATGCTTCAAAATCAAAAGGACATTAAAAACCAAATTCAATTCCTGCAAAGTTCTGGCTTTTGAAGCCACCACTTATACATATAATTTTGTAGAGAAGGAATAAATCTTCAGAGTCACAGAAATTAAAAAATGTTCCAAAAGACGTTTCGACTGACGTGTGCGAGTAGATTCAATTTTTTCGGGTACTTGCATACTATCACAACAATCGCCAAAGTTCAAGATAGCTCACCAGGTTGGCGACTCCGATTTTACATGTGCCGTATGCGTAAATACTTCGTTTCATTTTATGTCGCTTATAAGTTGCGATAATACGAAAATACTGTTATTTCATTTTTACTATTTTTTGCTCTTGTTAAATATGGCGACGATATTTCAAGTTTTTTAAACAGTCTGAAATATTTTCTGAGCATTTAGAATTAAAAGAATTTTCATTCTGCAGATAAAAGAAAAATATCAGAAACGATTAGCTGTTATTATTTCTTGATAATCACGTTACAATCGACAAACGATCGCAACGCCCTCTAGTGATGAACCAACCCCGTAGCAACTAAACGTTATAGTTTGATGATTACATGATTTAAGTCCGTTTGAGTGAATTTCAAAAGAAGTACATTAAAAAAAATTGGATGTATTTGTAATTTTCTCAGAAAAAATTACAAGTTTAAATGTAATTTTTACAATAGTTTTATAATATCTATCAACATATGTTGTACTATATTAACATCACGAAATGTGTACATATTTACAATGCTACTTTTCCAAACCCTAAAAGGAGGCTCACAAATTTCATTTAAATTTATAAAGGTATAATGCCATTTTAATCAATATTTAAAAATTTTAAAACTCAAAAAATATTAATCACTTAATACAAATTTCTTTTCACTTTGTATTACTTAGTGAAAGACTTCGTTTCAAATAAAATTGTTGTATTATTAGACGTATCACGCACACACAGAGTTAAATAAAGAAAATATTATAAAACAATAAATTAAAAGTAAAAAAAACTTTTTTAAAAACAAGCTTTTATTTAACCGCGCTAAAAAGAATAAAATAAACTTTTCCTTTAAAACTTTTTTTTACTATCAACTTATAACGTCATACAATTTATATGATATAAAAGCTTGCCGCAAGATTTAAGTACTCGTATTTACTTAGTTAAGAATTTTTAAAAATTAAAATCAATCAGGTCAAGTTATTTATTTTACTTGTTTATCTCCTCAGGTAAATCTCGCGACAAGCTTTTATATCATATAAATTGTGTAATGACGTTATAAGTTGATAGTAAAGAAAGTTTTAAAGGAAAAGTTTATTTTATTCTTTTTAGCGCGGTTAAATAAAAGCTTGTTTTTAAAAAAGTTTTTTTTACTTTTAATTTATTTTTTACTTTTTAGTTATAGCTGGACAGGTTTCTCAGCCTGTTCATGTCATTCAACGCTGGTTCGCAATCCCTGGTTTAGCTAAATCAAATTTTGCAAAAAGAATATTAGACGAAAAACACAATTTTTTTAAAACCGTAATTTTTAGGCATTTTTTTTTCAATCTTCCTAAACTTCTTGGGTAATATTGTTCTACACACGAAAAAAAAGTTTCGTGAGGTTATCTTCATAAATGACGAAATTATTAAATGCTTAATTAAAATTTTGACTATTTTTTGAAAAATCTTTAAGAAAAAAAGTTTGACATTTTATTTTTTAAATGACTGATTCTAAAACAGCAAAGCATGCACTGTTTTGGTACGGAATGTTGATTCATTTAAACAAAAAAAATCATGCGCAGCAATTTAAACATCATTTTCATAATAACGTATTAATTTTGACTCATTAAAAAAAAAAACTTAAAAAAACACAAATATTATTTTGTAAAAAAAAACTATACCGTATCGTGGCGAAATAAATGATCTTTCTGAATCTGCAGTTGTTTTTTGTCTGAGTTTTTTTAAAAAAAGATTTGCTGTTTTAAAAACGTCAATTTCCAAAATAAAGAAAAATCCCCTATTGGTTCTTCATTTTGCGTCGCCAAGCATAGCAGAATAAGCAGTGCACAGGGATAAAACAATTATGCGTTTTAAGGTTTTTAGTCAATATCTTTCCAACTAATTGCAATATCGGAATATAAATGGTCAAAACATGCATTGTCATCCAAACTAAACATGTATACAAAATTTCAGCTCAATGGGTTGAAGATATCAACTTCAAAATTGAATTGCAAGATTCCACCCGATCAAATTACATTGATACATTGTAAGTTAAATACAATTAACAGATTCTATCTGTAATTAAATTAAGGACACATGTCAGTGTGTATTTAGATTACTGGTGATAATATGAGGTTATAACCGATACTCAAAAATAACTCCGGCGGCTAGCTCAAATAATTTTAATTGGTGGTACAATCTAATTGAGCACGGTTACAATTACATAAAACAGGGGGGAAATATACAAATATTAAGGGGTTTGCGCGGGCGGACATTGGCACATCCTTCCTTCCCCGAGGTGGCAGGCTGACTGGTTAAGTGTTCACATGGCCAGTAGAGGGCGCTCTATTACTATTCGTTACACTCCCCCTCTGGTTCCTAGGTATCGTCCTCGATGAGGAACCAGCAGAGTTGTCTTTCTTGGGTCTTCCCCTTTTTCTGAGAGGCATCACTGGAGTGGCTTCCTTGTCTATGCATGGACGAAGAGCAGATGAATGATAAGGTCCCAGAACCTCATGTGGGTTGTTTGATTTGCCACTTCATAAGTCGTCGGAAAGCGTTGAGTCACAATAATATAAGGTCCATCTCTTTTAGGCATGAATTTAGCTGTTTTCTTTCGGGCAGCAATGCTAAGGGGGTGAAGGGTTACCCAGACCTTATCACCTGGATGATACAAGGGGCCAGGACGATGTCTTTTATCATAGAAGGCCTTTCGTTGATCTTGTTTCTCTTCAATTCTTTCACGGATTTCAGAAGAAATTCTTGCCAATCTTTTCAAATATGGGGTAATCTCTGGGACGAAATTTTCATTTTCTATGATGGCTCGAAAGTCATTGGTCACATCATCTATAGTTCTCATTTCTCGTCCAAACTGCAGGTAAGCAGCAGTTTTACCGGCGGTATCACACTTGGCACTGTTCAGAGCGAAACGGATAGACGGCAACTTATCTTCCCATTCATCGTGTCGATTTTGAACTAAGATGGCAATTCTTGGTTTAAGGTCACAGTTTTTCCTTTCAACAGGATTTGCTTGAGGATGATAAACAGGAATAATGTCTTGATCAATGCTCAGTATGAAACAAAGTTGTTGCATGACGGCACCCACAAACTGAGAGCCATGGTCACTAATTAATCTTCTGGGTAAGCCGTATCGTAATATAACTTCTTCCATTAGAGTTGTAGCACACTCTCTAGCAGTGGCTTGAGTGAGGGCAAAAAGTTCAACCCATCTTGTGCAACAGTCTTCAACAATAAATATCCATTTCTTTCCTGATGGACTCTCAGGCAAAGGTCCAAACAGATCAATGAAAATTGTCTCGAAACGTTGAGAGTACACAGGTGTACGTAAGAGTCCGGAAGTTTTTTGGTTAGAGGGTTTGTAGCGATTGCATTCTGCGCAATTCTTTACATAATCAGTGATGTAAGAACGCATACCTGTCCAATAATTCCGTTTGGAGATTCTATCAAACGTTCCATCGGCTCCATAATGACCTGCGTTTTGGGCATCATGGTGCATTTTTAAAGTCTCTTGTCTCTCGTGAATTGGCACAACTAACTGGGCCTCTTCACTTTCAGAAGTGGGTGAGTAACGGAATAAAATTCCTTGATTCATGAGGTATCCTCTTTCTGACCAGTTGGCAAAATTAACACCTTTTTCATTGTTTTCAAAACATTCAATTATTTTACTCAGCTCATCATCCTTCAATTGTTCTTGGCGAACTTCTTTAGGTGAGCGTGTGGGGAAAATCGACGAAAACAGCAAGAATGTCACAGTCTGCTTTCTCTTGTTCTGACGTGGGTAGAGACAATAAATCCGCAATAAAGTTCGATCTTCCAGGAATATAGTCGATAGTTAGATTATAAGATTGGATCTGTAGTGCCCATCTTGCAAGTCTTCCGGTGGGAGATTTCAAAGATAATAACCATTTTAAAGGCTGGTGGTCAGAGGAAAGTCTAATAGGTTGTCCTTCAACGTAACCTCTAAATTTCTCAAGTGCCCACACAACTGCAAGAGCTTCTCTTTCTGTGGTAGAATAATTTCGCTCCGAGGACGAAAGTAGTCGGCTTGCGTATTCTATTGGGTGTTCCTCATCCTTTTCTCCTTGGAGTAAAACTGCTCCGAGGGCAACGCTACTGGCATCTGTTCGGATGACAAACGGCTTGGTACCGTCAGCTGGCTTAAGGACAGGAGGAGACGCTAGTTTTGATTTTAGCTCTCTGAAAGCTTCTTCTTGATCAGAGCCCCACTTCCACATTGCATTTTTCTTCGTTAAGTCTGTTAGCGGTTTTGCAATTTGAGAAAAGTTTGGAATGTATCGCCGATACCAGGAACAGGTTTGTACAAAGCTTTGCACTTGTTTAACAGAGGTTGGGGACGTCATATCTGCGATAGCAGCTGTCTTTTGAGGATCAACTGAGATGCCTTCCTTAGTGATGTAATGTCCTAAGTATTTCACCCTTTTACAACAGAAGTTGCACTTCTCCCTATTTGCATTTAATTTAAATAATGAAAGACGTTTAAAAACTTGCTCTAGGTAAGAAAGATGTTTCTGGAAGGTTGGAGACAATATTATGATGTCATCTAGATATGACAATGCTAGCACGTTGTTTAACCCTGAACGGAACTTGTCTATCAACCTTTGGAAGGTTGCAGGTGCATTTCGTAATCCAAAGGGCATACGAGTGAACTTGTAAATACCAAAAGGGCACGTAAAAGCTGTTTTGTCTTGATCCTCTGCCGCCACTTTTACTTGGTGGTATCCTGAACGCAAGTCAATAGTCGACATATAAGGTGTTGGTTTAGCTTCGTTAAGCAAATCATCCATCCGAGGCAAAGGATAACTATCTGGGACGGTTTGAGCGTTCAGCTTCCGGTAGTCTATGCAGAGACGCATGCTGCCATTTGGTTTTGGAATCCAAACAACGGGAGTGGCGTACGGAGATTCACATTCTACTACGATACCTTGTTGCAGCAGAGAATCTAGCTCTTTCTTCAACAGCTCCTTCCTGGCTGGATTCATCCGGTAGGGAGGCACTGAAATTGGTGGGTTGTTTTCAGTGTTGATGCTATGTTCGATAAATGGAGTAGCTTCTCCCCCTACTTCGAAGATAGAGTGATGATTTTTAAGCAAGCTATCTAGCTCCATACGCTGAGAACCAGGGAGTTCTTGTCCTTCATCTTCCCTTATTTGACAGTTATTTATCGCCACAGGAAGTACATTAACAGATGAACTCTGATAAGGCGTTACGAAATTGTACGATTTTCGGGAATCGTCACAAAAAGTCCAACAGTTCTTCCTGAAATTTAGAACTATTCCAGCATTTTCGAGAAAGTCAACTCCAAGTAGAGTGGAGTTGTTTTTGGCATCAGGCAAAATAATAAAGTGGGTTTTAAACTTTCTGCCTTCCAGAAGGACGGGTTGAAATGTACGTAGAACTTCTTTCTGAGTAACGATTCCATCAGCAAAGGATAGGGATATGACTGTCTTCTCAAAAGCAGCTCCTTGTTGCAGAAGGATACTGTAAAGAGTTTCTCCTGCAATCGAATGACTTGCACCACTGTCCGCAAATGCAGTTCCTGAAACTCCATTTATGCTGATCCTGAGTACAGCATTTCTGTTGGATGGAGAGAGACTGTTAACTCGCAGAATTCCAACGTGAGCTGGATCAACCCTTGAAGGATTGCAGTCAGGGCATTTTGACTTGATGTAATCGGGCTTTCCACATCCATAGCAGGACAGAGGAGTTCGGCTTTCAAATTGCGAATGCCCTCCAAATGGTTTTCTTAGTGCTTCCTTTGCCATATACCCCGTTCTTATACTACTTTGTTTATTTGTTTTTGAGGGGAAAGAAGTTCTTCTTACGTCTGGTAAAACTTTATGTTTCGACGTCTTACCTCGAGCCATTTCATAATCATCTAATTTTTGTACTAGCTCAGATGAGCTTTTAATATCTCCCCAGATATCCACGAAGTGTTCCTTAACGTCCCTCGAAACTCTTCTCTTAAGCTGATTAGTAAATACCAAATCCTTAAGGGAGTTAAAATCTTTCACTTCTAGGCTATGTAGCCATTCTTCTAAGTAATTGTTTAGCTCGTACGCGAAGTCCTTCCACAGAGCTTCGGGTTGTTTTTGATGAGTACTGAACTTAATTCGAAACGATTCAGCACTCAACTTGAATCTTTGGAGCAGCACTTGCTTAATGTGCTGGTAATTTCCTAATTTCTCCTTAGGATCCCGCAAGATAATATTGGAAATATCAATAGGTAAGACTGGTAGAAGGTGTGTTACATAATCGACTTCCCCTATGTTAACTTGCTCACACTGCCTTTCAAATATTTTTAGATAGGTAGAAATGTCTGAAGTTTCCACAAATCTGGGTATGAGGTGCTGGATATTTATTTTCTCTGCGGCAGCACTAGTGTTAGTTGAAGAAGTAGCAGTCATGTTTAACTTCATGCGTTCTAGTTCTAAATTCAGTTCGTCTTGTTTTCGTTTGTACTCATTTTCCTCTTTCTCCTCACGTTCTGCCTGAACCCTCGTGTTAATAATGGTTTCTAGAAGAGTTTTAGTAAACTGTTCATCATAGTCTTTCGAAGTAATGATTAAATTTTTAAAATCTATTATTCTCATTATTTCTCCTACTTCGAGGCCCAATTCTGTAGCTAGTGTTTTTAAGTCCTCTTTGCGCGCTTTAGCAAGATACGCCATTGTTTTTAACTTTTGAGGGGAAAAAGGGTCAATTATAAAATCCGACAGCCACAAATTAAATGCAGTTAATTTAGTTATAAAATAGTTAACCTTTATAATTGAGCATCAAATAATCACTAAAATGATAAGAATTGGATATTCGAACACAATACTATTAAAAAATAGGATACAAAATCTAAACTTCGAAAACAAAATGAAAATTCAGATAAACAGAAATTCTGATGCACTTAGCGAAAACAACATATAAACTATTCCTTTGAAGGAATAAAAATACTGTTTTGTAGATATTTGACTGAATGCAAAAATTTAGCTTTGAAAGTAAAAATAATTCACATATAAAAGAAATTCTGATGAAATTCAAAGTCAAAGCAAAACCTATGCATGAATCTTTTGAATAAAAAAATATAAATACTTTTCTACTATACTTTTTGTTAACAAAAAAAGAAAATAATTTCTTTCATTTAATTCCTATATATTTTATATATGAACAAAATTCTTTAATATAGTTAGAAAATAAAACACAATATCATAACACTAAAATTCAATAAAAAAACCAACACAATACTCCTAAATAGGAAATATCAATCTCCGAGACGCTCTGGCGTCATAAGTATAAAAAAAAGAGTCAAGAGAAAAAAGTGAAAAATATCCAGAATAAACAAATTTTACAAAGCAAGCAGTGAGTGCTGTATTCTGAGTTCCAAGAAAAAGGAACAAGAGAAAAAAAAAAGAACGTCCGATTTTCACCAGGCAAGGGGTGAGAGACAGAAAAGGAGGGGGGGGGGAACCTTAGTAACAAAACGTCATTCGTTCAACAAGCAGTGAAAATTCAAGGTCAGAAGTAGGGGTAAGAAGTTCCCCAAACAAGTATACTAATAGTCATAAATCACAGGAAATGAACAAAAGTAAAAGAGTTTCCTTACTCGGGAAAAGAATTACTCATAATGAAATAGACTAATAAATCATGGTTTTTATATATTTATACCATAAAATATAAAAACACAAGTAAAATTCAATAAAAGATCAAAATGAATCAGAAACAAAACAAAAGAAAAGAAACTTAGCTGATGCTCCATGAAGACGAATGCAATCCAAAGTTTCTAATTTCCCGGTAGGAAATATAAATTTTCTAGTAATCCGAAAATTTCTTCATAGCCGGTAGCTACAATTTCTGAAATTACTTTTTTAAACTTCTTCATGAACTAGCAGTTCAGAATATTGAAGATAACTTTGTTAGACTAGTAGTCATATTAAAATTAAATAATTATTCGGGCCGTAAGTTGGGCGACATTTTTATAACCGATACTCAAAAATAACTCCGGCGGCTAGCTCAAATAATTTTAATTGGTGGTACATTCTAATTGAGCACGGTTACAATTACATAAAACAGGGGGAAAATATACAAATATTAAGGGGTTTGCGCGGGCGGACATTGGCACATCCTTCCTTCCCCGAGGTGGCAGGCTGACTGGTTAAGTGTTCACATGGCCAGTAGAGGGCGCTCTATTACTATTCGTTACAAGGTATATTTAAATTTTTTACTTGTAGGCTTAAAATTAAGAAAATTTCTTTACAAAATTCATTCATTTTAATAAAAAATTATTTTTTTAATTGAAAATACATTGCATACATTTATGGATAATATTTTTCTCTTATTGTTTTCCTAGCGGATTTCTTTTTGATGGGTAAAATATATTTAAAAAAATGATATTTCCGATTCTGTAATTATTTTCTTGTCAGAGTTTCATAGATTAAAGTTAGATAAATTTTTTAAAGAATTTCTACAATACTCCATCTCAGTTTAACTTGGCAGCGTTGAGAAAGGTATACAATCTACCCCAATCTACTTGAAAAATAGCTCTACTTTTTTTGTTTTGAATTGAAATCCAAGAAAAGATAGAAATTTGTAAAAAAATTGCATACGTTGTAGAAATTAGATTATTTTTACGTTGTAGAAATGTAATTATTTTTAGACAAAGTTTATTAATACAGTCAATACCGCAACGTTATAAAATTCCAGTTTGGCTGAAAACCCATTTTCAACGCCAAATTTTTCATTGTTGTAACAATAACATTATTACAACAATGCAAACATATTGAAGTTGGCACCCAAAACTTCATAACATTTTTAATTAATATCTTTTTAATTAATTGCAATATCGGAATATAAATGGTCAAAACATGCATTGTCATCCAAACTAAACGCGTATACAAAATTTCAGCTCAGTAAGTTGAAGTTATCAGCGTCAAAATTTGAGTTGCAAGATTCCACCCGAACAAATTACATACATACATTGTAAGTTAAATAAAAGCTTATAATAATTATAAAAATGGCCCTTAACTGTTTTTGAATATCATGGAACTAATAATCAAATTCTAATGAGCTTTGGAACATGTGTATGATTAGACTTTTTTATTGGAATTCAGCTTTAAAAAAAATAGGATTCTGTAATGGAAAATATTTGTTTTAATAGTTAATTATGTTGAGTAAACAATCCATTATAACATAACAGCTAAAAGAAAACCAAATTTTTAAATATTGAACCAATACCACCTGCGACAAAGCCCCCGAAAGCTATAAATTTCTTTTTCTTTTTTTAACAACTGTATGATATTCTTATTTATATATACTCCAATGATAATCAGAAAAAAATACTTTCAAACACACTTGGTATTAGATACATAAATTTTCAAACAACTAATGCAAATTAATGTTATTCTATTGATAAAACTGGTTATGTACGTGTGAAATACGCTTAACATATTCGAAAACTATTGTAAGACATTTTTATAACCTCACAAGAGAAAGCAAAACAGTGAATAAATTAAAGGTCTAATACATACAGTGGGTAAAAAAAGTATATATTTGCACACCTACATTTTTGTTTGCAATTCATAAAAAGAAGCATTAAGAAATAAAAAAATTGGTATTGCCAAATCAGAATAAGTTTAATCATCCAAAACAAACACAAAAATTACAATATAAATAATACTTTTTTGCAACAAAATTAAAATATCTCATGTCAAAAAAGTATTTGCACACCTGCATGAATACAAAAGAAATAAAATATTTAAGCAAATTTCAAATAACTAATATTTAGTATGCATTCCTTTAGCATCTATTACTGCTTGTAATCTTGCTGGCATTGATTTAATTAAATTTTCTGAAACAATAGGGTCAGTATTCGACCACTCTTCAATAAGGGATTGTTTAAGAGCAGATTTGCTTCAAATCTTCCTTTTTCTTATTTTTAAATCCACAGAATTCCACAAATTTTCCAAAGGATTTAAGTCTGGTGATTGTGGTGGAGTGGCAAGTTTTCTGGGTACATGATAAAGCAGCAACCACATACATGTTATACTGGCAGTGTGCTTGGGATCATTGTCTTGCTGAAAATAGTACAAATTACCGATACCCAATTTTATTGCACTTTGTGGCAAGTTATCTCGCAACACATCAATATAGGTTCGAGCTGTCATATTCCCATCAATGAAACACAAATTACCAACTCCTTTGCTAGTCATGCACCCCCAAATCATAACAGAATCTCCTCCATGTTTAACTGTAGGTAACACATTTTGAGTATGAAAAGCAGTACAAGGTTTTCTCCAAACTAATTTCCCGACATCTGATTTAAAGATATTGAACTTACTCTCGTCGGAGAATATGACATTTTTCCAGAAATCAATTGGCTTATTGATATATTTCTTAGCGAATTCAAGTCTCTTCAGTCTATTTCGTTCAGTCATGAGAGGTTTTTTCCTTGGAGATCTCCCATAAATTTGTGCATCATGCAGGACATTTCGAACACTTTGGGCACAGATTCGAGCTCCAGATGTTGAAGCGACATCATTGGCTAATGTATTTGCAAATTTGCATTGGCAAATGGATTTTTCGATGCTTCTCTTATGATTTTTCGCTTAATTCGCAGTGAAAGTTTTTTTGGGCATCCAGAGCGCAAGTTATTTGATGTAGATCCTCTTTCTTTATTGTTCGGTATGTTATAAAACGTCATAGAGAAGCAAACATTTACTTTTTTACCTATTTCTCGATAACTTAGGTCATTTTCACGTAGAGAAACAATTTTTTCTCGCAACGAAATCGGCAATTCAGATTTCTTAGGTGCCATAACAATTTGAAATCGGCAATCAACTGATAAAGTTTCGACAATACCTCATTTTATAGTAGACTTACGTATGTTATTTACTGCGGGATGACTGTCAAATATAATTAGCAAAAAAATGCAAATTTTCTAAAGTTGGGTTGAGTGTGCAAATACTTTTTTGACGCAAGATATTTTAATATTGTTGCAAAAAATGTTTTTTATTAATATTATTGTGTATTTTTTGTAATTAATTTAAATGAATAGGCTTATTTTATTTTTAAAATGCCAATTTTTGTATTTCTTAATGCATTTTCTTATAAATTGTGAACAAAAATGTATGTGTGCAAATACTTTTTGTACCCACTGTATGTTTGCACAAAAGCCTCTGAATCAAAGAAATAAGTTCTTACGTTTCGCTTAAAAAAATTTTAAATCTTTAATCATCCTTGAATGTATCCGTTTTAGTCAAACAGCTTAGTGTAAGACATTAGCCTTCCATTTGGACAATGACGTAACGCACCCCCCCCCCTCCAGGATAATACGCCCTAGGCTGAAGCCAAGTACGTATTTAACCAATTTATAAAATATTTAAGGCCAAATCTGTCTTTAGAGGAAGTTCTTAATATATTAAATGTTACTCCACTGTATGTGGTATATATAATATTAATATAACACTGGTACACACTAATTTATATTTTAAGTGGTATAGTGATTTTCGTAAGTCCATATTATGATGGATATTACAATATAATTTATTTTAAATGTTACTCGGAGGGTTCTCGATGGGTATAAGGATCGAATACATACATAAAAACATTCAATTAAATGCGGGATATAAAACTTTCTCATAACGAAAAATTAACTCGAAACTACCGTATTTACTCGAATCTAAGCCACGCCTTTTTTTCCCGATGTTTACCCTACTGAAAATCAGGTGCGGCTATGAATCGAAGGGGGAAATGTTCGATAGATGGAATAATTCTAGAGCAATTGCAAGTTCATGTTGTATTTATAAGTTTAAGATACTGGTAAAATTACTAGTTATTTACTTCTTATTACCTCTCATTTCCAATTTATTTTAAGTTCGTATAGTTGAATATTGATAAACCATTTACACTAGTTCCCCTTTTTCACAAAAAACTTGTCGTGAATTTCGGGTGCGGCTTAGATTCGAATAAATATGGTAATTTCGTCACTTTAACTATCTCTCTACGGCAAATTAGAAAAGGAGAATGACTTTCCCCTCCCCCTCAACGTACTGATGGATTGATGAGCTGCGAAATGCGCCCAGATAATCTTTATCGAAAGAACAGTGTATTAAGCCTTATCTGCCATTTTATTTACCACGACCTCAATCGTAGTCCGTTACAGTTCCAATGTTGACAAGCAGGCATCTACCCACATCCGACACTCTTACGACTGCACAGACTGAGAATAAACGTATTTTAGGAGATTATTTGCTAAGTTGAGACGCTGAAGAAAGGGTACTTGGAACAGACAAAGAGATCCTTTGTAATTCACAGTGCCTTGATGAGATTTATTCATGTGAACATTTATTTTCTTTGTGTACAGGAAGGATTTTAAATAAATTAAAAGAAAAAAACTTTTTTAAGAACAAGCTTTTATTTAAACGCGCTAAAAAGAATAAAATAAATTTTTCTTTAAAATTTTTTTACTATCAACTTATAACGTCATTACACAATTTATATGATATAAAAGCTTGTCGCAAGATTAAAGCACTCTTATTTACTTAGTTTGAAAATTTTAAGAAATTGAAATCAATCAGATCAAGTTATTTAATTTACTTGTTTATCTGCAGAGGTAAATCTCGCGACAAGCTTTTATATCATATAAATTGTGTAATGACGTTATAAGTTGATAGTAAAAAAATTTTAAAGAAAATTTTATTTTATTCTTTTTAGCGCGTTTAAATAAAAGCTTGTTCTTAAAAAAGTTTTTTTCTTTTAATTTATTTTTTACTTTTTAGTTATCACTGGACAGGTTTCTTAGTCTGTTCATCTCATTCAACGCATCGTTGTTGCTAGGTGTTAGCCGGTTATTTTCGAACAGTCGAGCTAAATGAATTCTCGCAAAAAGGGTACTAGACGAAAAACACAAGTTTTTCTTAAATCCGTGAATTTTAAGCAATTCTTTCAATCTTCGTACAGATCTTGGGAAATATTATCCTACACACGAAAAAAAGTTTTATGAGATTTTCTTCATAAATGACAAAGTTATTAAATATTAAAATGTTGAGTATTTTTTGAAAAATCGTAAAAAAAAAATTCTCGACATTTTATTTTTTAAATGACTGATTCTAAAAGAGCAAATCATGAACTGTTTTAGTACGGAATGTCGATTCATTTAAACAAAAAAAAATTTATGCGCGTTGATTTAGACATTATTTTCATAAAAACGCATCGATTTTGACTTATTTAAAAAAATCGTAAGAAATAAAAATATTATTTTGTAAAAAACATTATACCGTATCGGGACGAAATAAATGATCTTTCCGATTCTATAATTATTTTTTGTCTGAGCTTCATAGATTAACCTCTTAAGCGGTCACTTTTTTTGACTAAAATTTTCCCAAAAAAAGCCCCTTTCTTAACTGCATGTAACTAAGCATAATAATTAACAGAACGCACGAAAATGGAAGATTTTTATTTTAATCTCCGGTTTAAAATTTTACTCTTTTTATTTTATAATTTTTGAACCCAAAAACCCTTAAATGTTTGCTTTTAATAAGTACATTCTGCGTACTATGAAGAATATTTCACATATATCTTAAAATATATTTTCGTCCACTTACCAAAAAATTTCATGTTCATACCTCTTTTTCATACGATTGATAGGATTTCATGTGTGTGTGTGCATATTTATATACACACACAATATGAAGAATAGTGTAACACTAAGTCATATTCCAATGGGGATAGAGATAATATCGACTTCAAAATTTTTATTTTTTGTTTAACTCTATGCGTATTTATAAATATATAGTTTATATACAATTAATTTTAATATTGGTATTGTATTTTTCTTATTTTAATAAATACGCTTAAAAGGCACACAATACATAATATATGTACATTTTTAATTTTTTATTTATGTTGAATAAATAGTTATAATTTACATTGCTTATTTTTATGTTAATAAATATATTTAAACGCTACAAAATTAATACATAGTAAAACTATTTGTATTCTTGACCTCCATTCCATAACCCTATATGCAATGCCCCGCGGGAATCGAATTCTATCAAATATTTTCTACTGCATGGCATCCGGAATCATATCGGCAGATTGGTTTGGCACACTACAGCTACAAGGTTGCCGGTCCCTGGATTATGCTAAATAGAAATTACTAACAAGGGCATGTTACAATTAAATCTAAGTCCAAACTCTGCGTATTATGTAATTTTCTCCTTTCAACTGTTTTGAAAAAAAGTTTATGAAGGAAAATCGAAAGTGCAGTTCTTTCCATTTCTTTCATATTTTCATGAAATAAACATGAATCTGATGAAAGAAAAGCAGAATCTATAAAACATAATAAAATAAATAATACAAAATGACGTAATAAAAAAAGAATGCGAAAGAGAACCTCAAGATCAGTATTAACATTAAGTAGGGTTTCTTTCCCGGGAACCCGGGAAATCATAAGATTTTTGTACTTTTTCCATTCCCGGGAATTAGACTTCGTTCCCGGGATTTCCCGGGAATCACACGGGGCTTGAAATATCTATGAGGTAGCTATTTTTGACTTAACCTTAGATTTCTATTTCGGACTGAACCTACTGAGGCAATTTGCGATCGTTCACCCCGAACTTCCGGACGAAAGAATGTTCGCTACCCCAACTGTGGGGTAAGAGTGTAATATGAGAACTTTGGGGGTGAGAATTTTTCCACAGCTAGCCGTGGGTGTATGAGTTTCGTTAACAAGAAATAATTGAGTTTTTAAAGCAATCACATTTCGTTGCCAACGAGAACTATGTGATCGAAGTTCCAAGATCTAGATTTACGTGGATAATGTAAGAACAAAAACTTAAAACTGTTATCTATTTAATCTTTTTAAAGGAAAAAATTTCGGATACTTGTTTTTATTATGAGCTATTAAATTGAATCAGCAATTTGAAGAGGGAATGAACCCACAAACTGTTTGGGGGAGAATATTTTTATAAGAAATCGAGCAATTTTTTTTATTTATTAATTTTCTAAACTTAACTTCCGCGTGTGAGATTCTTATATTAATATTTATTTATATTTATGTAACAATAATACAGCAAGTCCATAAACAAGAAATCGGTAAAACAAATAAAATATCTTAATACAATAATTAATATGTTTAACTTTCTTTAATCAGCTCTTCAGCAGCAAATGAGTTTTCAAGTCTATATTAATATTTATCTCTTAGTAGCAACATTAAGAAATAATTGATTCAGCTTTGACTGGTTAATTTTCAAACGCAGTGAGTCAGTAAAGGAATATTAACTTTAGTAATCATTTTTCAAATGTGAATTTTTCCCTCGAGATTTTTAATTTACAAAATCTTTAACTGTAACATTTTTCCATTTCTGTGTGATAAAAGTATAAATTTCTTATGCTTTCTGAAATCCTATTTCAAAAATGAATAGTCAATTTATTATATATCTTTTGTACTTTTAGCTCATTATATAAATAAGAATTAATTTTGTTATTTATATGTATCCTTATTTAAAAATAATTGATTTTATTTTAAAAATAACTTTTTTAAAATTTTGATGTATTCCCGGGAATTCCGGGAATGGAAAAAACCCGGTAAATCAGAAACCCTAATATTAAGGACATATCAAGTGTCAAAAAATGTAGCAATCGGAAGAATTACAGAATCAACGAATGTAATAACAATCTTAAGACTTTTATCAGAATATATATATATATATATAAATGATATAATGTAATTTCTTATTCGAAAACATCTGGGTTGATCTTGGCCTTATTTTCCAGTTGACTAGGGGGGGGGGGTCGCATTTTTCAACCGTTCTCTTTTTCCTCTTAAAGGTTGATTCGCACAAACATGACGGTGAAACAGAAGATGCTAAAAGAGCAATTCTTGAAAACATTTGCGCAATTTTACGAGTACCCGTAGATAAATACCCTGTCAAAATCCACGCAACTTATCATTAAATAGATTTTCAGGTCAAATATGGAGACAAACGTTCTCTTTGGGGTCGAAGATTATCATTCGGAATAAGACTTCAATAAGATAAGCTAGGTAAAGTCCGAGATAAGATCCCGCTGCGGACCGGTGGAATCAAGGCCATCCTGTGAAAGATAATGCAATATTTTGTTTGTACTTAGAGGTTAGAAGGAATGATATGATTGATAATGATATAAGTCTCTTTTTTTGTGAAAAAGATCGAGTTATAACTTGTAAAAGGAGTATTTTTTTTTTTTAAAATTGGAAGGTGTGCTAATATCACTTGTTTTATTTGCTTCAAGATTGAAAGAAGTCAGGAGAAGAAACGACACTTCAATTTGCTACTGTAATGTTTCTTTGAAGTAGATGGACAAATCTATTGAATCTGAGCGATAAAATGTTTTCCTTTAAAGCAGCGACTCCCAAATTTACTGCGCACATGAACTTAGGGACTCCTCTCCGATTAGGTATGCTAGGCATGTGCCTAGGGCGCAAAAAATTTTGGGGTGCCAAAAGGATAGAACCCCGGACCTTGGTTTGAAAGCGCGATTTGCTACCACTCGACCACTGGGCCTCATTAGTATCATAGAAGCATTTTTTCTTAAGAGAATGTTTTGAAAATATGTCAGTTTTTCTTTATTTTTTGCCAAAAAATTGCATTTAAATAAATTTTTCTTGTAATGATATTCTTAAAACAACTTTATATGTATATTCTAATTCAACTGACACTAAATATAAAAAAATATTCATGTAAAATTATTTAAAAACACGGTTTCGAACGTGATCAGTCACTTTAATTAATTAAGATTATTATTTACAAATCACCTGATATTTTTGTTTGGTCACGATTGATATCCAATTTCAAGATATCAATCGTTCAGCATTTTCTTTTTGTAATGGAATACCAGATCTGATGACAATCTCGTGTTTTGTGTGGGAAAATCGTGACTTCGTTTTCAATTCCACCAAAGACTGTGAGAAGAATGGAAGTTGTCGAAATTGGAATCCAGTGGAATCTCTTAAAAGTCAGGGACTTTCAGGTTCAGAGAGACTAAGAGGTATTTACTGAATCTTTCTAATTTGTTAGTTCTTGTTGAAGTTGTGCAAGCGAAATACCATGAGTTGTTGGTGATGGATTTCATAACATCGAATCATGGTCAGATGAAGATGATGGTAGTACGCCATAATCAAACTTTACATCCGCCATGTAAAGACCGCGATTTGATTCGATTTTGTGTGCAAGGTCCCCATTATTTCATATGATGGATTGAAGACGCAGAACATGGAATTCGAGACTCTAAGTACATCCTAGTCAACAAATACTGGATTGGCAGTTACGTAGACGTAAAAAGGGTTCAGTGGCATACACAAGGGGGGGGGGGGTTCAAAATCCTCCCATAGACCAACAGATTTTTAATTTTAACATGCTTTTATAAGTTTCACCTGTATATAACAGAATCTTTGACTTGATTTTTGCCCACTAAAAAAGGGTTGGATTAATTCGAAATTTTCTTCACACTTGTCAAGAGCCGATGACAATACAATAATTTCATGATTTTGTTCCATTGTCCTGATCTGTATCATCAAAAATAACGATTTCCAGATTTGGCGACTAATTCTATACACCACTTCCGATTTGGCGGTTTATCTGTATATACCATTTTCAGATTTGGCGGCTAAATAAGTTTCGAACCCTGTAAAAGCGAAAGGGTTTGCGTCAGCAATTTATTAATATATATAAACATTTGTCTAGTTTTTTTTTGAAAAATGGAAAAAAAAAAAAAAAAAATGGCAGTTATAGAGACTGCCGATAGAAGTGAAAACTTAGAACTTTTAGAATTAAAATTTGAAATTTCATAATGTTTGAATTAAAATTATCAACATCAATCTGGTTTTCACATTATTGACACCCAAGCAACAACTAAATGCATGTTTACATGGTTTTTTATTATTTAAATATATTACGGGCTGTACAAGATCATGACAAAATACAAATATAATTCAACTGAAATAACAATTAATATACAATCATATTATTTATGGATAGTATTTACATTTACTTAAATTCAATGTACTCGATTTTTAACATATTTTTAATTGTTTGCATCATTGTCATCATTAATTTCAACAATACTTAGACTTTTTGTACTTTCAATCATTTCATTTTTTTCTAAAAAGATACAATAGGCGTATGGTAACTAAAGTAAGAAAGGAAAATGTTTTGATTCAAATTTATCCAAGTATCGCGTAAAAATCGCATCGATCGTCGTTTTATATTTTGTAGTACTGAGTTTTCGATCATTGGACATATTTTAAATTAAGTGTTTCATTTAGAAATTCACATAGTGGTATATTTTTATCATCTGCAAAGTTAATATTGAAGTATCCACTTAAAATCATCGGTACATTATCTTATTTTTTGCCAAATCTTTTATGGAGTATTTCAGAACCTTCTTTTGTATAAATCATCCAATTTTCGAATTAAAAATTGTTGTATCTGTCTCATAGATTTTCCAGGCGAAATATAAACGGCAACCATTAATATGCATTGCCATTCTCGGAATCGCAACGAGCAATGCCTATTTCGCCTATATCAGAAACATTAACACCAATGCTTCTAGTGAATTTAGTATGTATGCCCATATGTGAAGTAATGAAGTGTGACGTATCTTGAGTATTGTGATAAATAGCTACGCCTGCTGCTGGAACTTCGAGTCTTTCATAACTTACAACAAAGTTGAAATTCGGAATATCAAGTGGTTCATTTTTCATACGAATTTCCGACAAAAGCAGAACATTTGACTTTTTTACGATATCATCATTTTTTAGGTCAGCTCCACGCGCATGCAAACTTTGAAAATTGAATGAAAATATCGATAATCCTTTCTTGTTGGAGATGAATTCTAGAAAAGTTTTGGTGACCGTTTGTAGTGTATTGTTTTGTAACCTTTTCAATTCTAACGTTAGATCCTCTCGAAGACTTGTTGATCTTTCATGATGTTTATCTGTTTCTGAAGCATTTAGCGGTGTTCCTGTTCTACCAATCCAAAATTTCCAGCTGCTGCAAAATTTCCAGCTAACCAAAAATAAACCTTGAATCCTCGTTACTCTTGATAAAGCTACGTAAACTGATTCTCTAGAATGTTTGCGATCGTATTCGTAAACAATAGCATCATAAGTACCTCCCCGTGGTTTGTGAATAGTTATTGCCAAAGCAGAAATTAGGGGGAAATGTTAAGGATCTAAGCAAATATGAAAAAAGGATATTTAAAATAACCCTAATTCCGTGACAATATTTTTTCGTAAATTTCTAATAATAAAATCGAATGATATAAAATTATAAATAATCATTTTTCAAAAAATTGAAGAGCATATATTTTATTTTTGACAATTAAAATGAATAAATAATGATTTCGAAATATTAAATTTTTAAATAAAATAAAATATTTAATGAAATTAAAGTCGGAGCCGTTTTATTATTTCAAACTAAAGATTGTAATTATATAAGGTAATAAACTATAATTTTGCATTTTTAACCATATTTTAAACTTCAACACATTAATCTTGAATTATTATTAGATTATATAAAATTTTTAACTTCAAAATCCACGATAAAATTATGATTGAACCACTAGAAGTCAATCATAATTTTATCTAGGTAACTATCTATCTCTTTTTATCTATCTCTTTAACCACGGTAGTAAGAAAACGTCTAAGCCACTGTGAAATACCAATCCGGATTGCGTGATGCATTTCAGAGGTTAAATATTAGAAAATAAATAATACAAAATTTTCAAACGCCAGAATATATATGAAGATTTAAAAGTAATTTTCAATAATATAAAATTTTCAAACGCCAAAATAAATGCGAGTACTTAAAATAACCTTCTCTTACTTATTTTTTATCTTAAAAATAAGTTATACTAAGTAATACTAAATAATATATTTATTTAGTACTAAATAATATATTTATTTAGTACTCACTGTTGTCCTGCACAATGATTCTTCAATTAAACGATTCAAATAATAATCAAAGAAAAACATTATTTTAACAATGCACAGTATATACACATTGAACTTTCACTAAATCCATTCAATTTCACTTATAAGATATACACAGCCCTATACGTCAGCTGCATAGCTACAGATATTTTGCTATAAGCATGTCGGTGACGCCAACGCACGAGATTTCACACATCCAAAATGTGTCTAAAGCGAACAGCAAGCACACTGCGCGTGCGCCAGTCAGAGCATGTCGGTGACGCGAGGCCATAAGATTTTCCCCTACCAAAAAATGGCCAAAGCCGCTAAAGAAGTTTTCACTTAAAAAAAAGACTTGTGCATGTGGAAAAAAAATTATGTTGTCCTGCCATATATTTTATTTTTATAAAGCAATACGTTTAGAAGTGATGATAAGAATTAACATTATAGTAGTACGTTTCAAAAGTGATAATACGATGGACACTTCATATTATAGCAGCCACCTAATTTCGGCTCCAAATATCAAAAACTCAAGGATACATTCAACAATGAATATAAATGATGGTTAAAAAAACTAAAAAAACACGCTCTTTTGTAGATCGAACTAAATAAATTAAAAGAAAAAAACTTTTTAAGAACAAGCTTTTATTTAAACGCGCTAAAAAGAATAAAATAAATTTTTCTTTAAAATTTTTTTACTATAACTTATAACGTCATTACACAATTTATATGATATAAAAGCTTGTCGCAAGATTAAAGCACTCTTATTACTTAGTTTGAAAATTTTAAGAAATTGAAATCAATGAAATCAAGTTATTTAATTTACTTGTTTATCTGCAGAGGTAAATCTCGTGACAAGCTTTATATCATATAATTGTGTAATGACGTTATAAGTTGATAGTAAAAAAATTTTAAAGAAAAATTTATTTTATTCTTTTTAGCGC